>QJPP01006262.1:0-22806 GCA_003996215.1 Jaltomata sinuosa
AAATTTTGAACTAGTGACTTAAAATAAGTAAAGTGTAGTTAGTTGTTAGTTGGAATTGTGAACTAGTGACTTAAGATTGTGAAGTTTATTAAGTTAAAATTTGAACTAGTGACTTAAAATAAGTAAAGTGTAGTTTGTATTAAGTTAAAATTTTGAACTAGTGACTTAAAATAAGTAAAGTGTAGTTAGTTGTTAGTTGGAATTGTTGTTAAGTTTATTGTTCAAAATATTAGTAACCTGAGCATTTCTAAGTTGTTGTTTTTTAACTGGACCTTCATTTTAAGAGTTTTTCCTTTACATTTCTCTGTTTTTTCTTTTAACTTCACCTTCATTTTAATAGATGGTAGATAAGAACAAGGCTAACCAAAAGAAACCCGTCAATTCAAAAAAGAAAAAAAACCTCAATACTTCTGAAAGACCCATTGAGATCGTGATAGCTGATGAGCCCCCACGAGCTTATATCTCACCACGAGCCTCACTTTCAGCTACTCACTCGGTACATCAGTCACATAATTCCTCTACTCGCGTGACTCCACTTTCTGGTCATTCTATATCTTTGCCCGTCATGGTACCCACTTCGGGTTACCAAACACTACAGAGTTATTCCCATCTTGGTCATCAGTCTACCTTGCCATCAGCCAGCACTAGTCAGTCCAGTGTTGCTAGTGGATCAATTGGACTTTCAGGTCTTCGTCTTGGTTCCGGTGGCTCGAGTTCTAATACTCCCACGACCCAGCACTCAGATGCACATGGTCCACGGCTAGGTGGTTTACAGTCAGGCGATAGAGACCATTCCCAGAGACTCATCATCGAGCCTATAGGATATAGGTATTATTCAACTATATTACATCTTTTATTTTATATGTTTATTTTTTAATTTTTTAATTTGCAAATTTATATTCCAAGTGTTTAATCTTGTATTGCAGGTTATTTCCGGATGAAGGAATGACAAAAATAATCCTTAATTGCATCGGATCATTTTATAATGATATGTACCCGACTTGGGGTTCTATACCACTTAATATCCAAGGACAGATCTTCATAGAATTTAGGGTAAAAATATTTTTCAATTAAATTCACATTATATACATTTAAATTCGCTACACATTTCTAGAATAAATATTTAACTATTTTTTATTGCAGAAATATTACGTATGGGCTCCCGAGCATGAGAATAAAGTTCAAAGTAACTTCAAATAGAGAGCTGGAAAGGCGCTTAGTGGCCTATTTTCTGATTGTCGGGCACCTATTTTGTGGTGCCAGATATGTGGGCCAAGTTATTGAATTTCTGGAAAACTGATGAAAAATTTCTTAAGAGAAGGGAGATCGGGAAGAAGGCTCGAGCATCAGATAAGGGAGGCTCTTTGCACACTGGTGGGGCCATTAGCCAGCTTACTAGAAAGAAGAGAATGGTATATTTTCTTAATTCAGTTAAATAAAATTATCCTTTTTGATAAGTAGCTTTTGGAGATTAATAATCACATTATATGCATGTTGTTTGCAGGAAAAAGACTTGGGTAGGCCTGTAACACAGGAAGAGTTATTCAAAGTTTGTCACACAAAGACGCCAAAAAATTCCACAGATGAAAGTTGGTGTGAGCCACGTGCTCAATAGACACATGTAAGAACTGCATTCAAACTTTTTTTTTTATTCTTTTTTTTCTTTTATCTATTATATTCTTATGCTAAGATTTATTCATTTAAATATAGGAGTCGTTTGTGCAAAGAATTCAGGAGTACCGTAGTACTCAACCTCCTGAAAGTCAGGACACACCGCTTACAGATGAACAAGTAGAACAATTTTGGCGAGAGAGTGCGGGTGAACCAGTAAGAGGTTCAGTCTATGGTTACACACAAAAGGCTTATGCGGAGAAGAAACGCTGGTTTTATTGTCCATCATCTTCAGGCTTCGATAATGTGGATAAAGCGGTCGTGTCTGTAATGAAGGAGGAGATATCTATGCTCACTGCCGATCTTGCTGCATCAACCGAAAGGGAGAAGAAAAGAGACGAGCAGATTGCACAAATTGCAGCATCAAAGGAGATAGAGAACAAGAGGTATGCGGAGCTTCAGTCCCAGTTAAAATCTCTTTTTGAGTCGGGAAAGATTATTCCTCATTGTGCTAGTGATAAACGTCGATGCCTAGTGGATGAGTCTGATATCGAGGGTGAGGAGGGTGAGGAGGGTGAGGAGGGTGAAGAGGATGAGGATGAGGATGCTAATGATGAGTAGTTGTACCTAACTACTAGACATTTTGGACTTAGTATATATAGTTTGTACACTTTTTAGATTGTTTGATCGTATTTTAAGTTTAATTTGAAGTAGTGAAACGTAAATATAGAAAAATATCGTCTTGACAGCTATTTGAGCTGGTTTTGGTTGAATATATGCATTATAAAATATGTAGATGGGCAATTCAAATTGCAGCAATTTACTGCCAATTTTATGGTAAAATATCGACAACAAACCGAACTCCTGAGGTTGGTGTTTTGGGTAAATTTTCCAGAAAACCGACATCAGGAAGTCGGTTTTTTGAATAAAATTTTCCAAAAAACCGACCTCAGTAGGTCGGAGTCGCGTGAAATAATAAAATAAAATTTAAATAATACCGACCTCAAGAGGTCGGAATATCAGAAAAATAATAAATTAAAATTTCAGTAATACCGACTTCCGGAGGTCGGAAAACCAAAAAAATAATAAATTAAAAATTAAACAATACCGACCACCGGAGGTCAGTATATTATATTTTTAATAATAATTTTTTTAAAAGAAACCGACTTCAGGAAGTCGAAAATAAAACAAAATAAAATATATATTAAATTCTTAATTTTTGGATTTAAAATTAAAATCGACATCCAGAGGTTGGTATTTACCGACCTCACGATGTCGGTATAGAAAACCAACCAAGCCTTTTCCGACTAGGGCTTGTGAGTCGGTTTTGAGTCGGTTTTTCAGGGAAAACTGACCTCTAGATGTCGGTTTTTTGAGGTCGGTTTTCCCTGTTTTTCTAGTAGTGAGTGTCAACTCTTGCCCATGGGGTGTAACTTGTTGTTTGAAAGTCCTTGGGCTAAGTCTTGTCTCTAAGGCAAGAATTATAGAATGTCTCATAAATCAAGACACAATAAGGTAGTGTCAAGTCTTGCTTGTGGGGCATAACTTGTTGTTTGAAAATCCTTGAGCTAAGTCTTGCCTCTAAGGCAAGAGTTATAGAGTATCTCATCTACTAAGACACAATGAAGTAGTGTGAACTCTTGCCCATGGAGCATAACTTGTATTTTTTGAGAGGTCGATGGGCTAAGTCTTGCCTCTGAGGCAAGTGTTATAAAACATTTCATTAATCAAGACACAATGTACTAGTGTCAAGTCTTGCTCATGGAGCGTGATTTGTTGTTTGGAAGTCATTGGGCTAAGTCATGCCTCTAAAACAAGAGTTATAGAACATCTCATAAAAAATAAAGGTCGACAATAATGATTTAAAAAAAAAAGAGAAAAGAAAAATTAAAAATCAAAGAAAAAAAATAGAAGTTGAGAGAAAAAAAATTACAAAAAAAGGAAAAACGAAGAAAATAAAAAGACAAAACAAAAAATAAACAAAAAAATAAAGATTGAGAAAAATAAGAAAAAAAATAAAAAAAATAAAAAAGGAGAAAAAAAAAGAATAGAGAGGAGAAAAGAAAAAAAACAAAGATTGAGAAAAAAGAAAAAAACGTAGAAGAAAGAATAAAACAAGAAATAAAATAAAAATAAAGGTTGAAATAGATAACCTAGTACAACACAAGTCACAGGCTATAAGTCCTATAAATATACAAATTATGAGTCTTTCTTTTGGATTAAATTTGGGCATGAGGACCTTTTATAGAAAATCAAAAAGTTTGTACAAAATAGGCTCAAAGGATCCCAAAACCAAAGAAAAGGAAAGCAAGAAGTGGTGACTTGGCCTATAATCGGACCAGGTCCAAATAAAATCTAAGATCAAATAGGGTTTCCTAATTCGAGCTCTCTTCATCTTCTTCTCCAAATGTCGCCACTAAGAGTTATTATTAATCTTGGATTCTGTTTGCTTTTTCTGTGGATCACTAATCTTCCCGGAGGTGAGCCTAGTGGAAAGGATGGTGCCTTCAGCTCATAAAGGTTTATCCTTTTTCTCCCTTTGACTTCTCCCTCTGCAACCTGTGTTTCTGACCTCCCTTACATGTTTATGTATATGTGGTGTCCAGTGTAGAAAATAGAATCCATGATGGGTTCAATAGAGGTAATGAGTCTTTTTATCCAAGGATGTATCTTCTTGTAAGTGTCTTAGCTCTTCTTTCTCATCTGTTTGTTTTATTGACTTACTTCAGGTTCTTGTTTTCAGCTGAAGCAGTAGAGGGGATAGTCGTGATGCCCTAGATCTCCTTTTATTGGTGTTCTTTTTTAGTGATAGTGTTGCTTTTCCCATCTGACTCCATAGCCCTCTATTTTTGCCGGTGACTCTTTCTGTAAGCTGGCGTAGCTTAGGCTAGGTAGATTAGGATTGCTCATAATATGAAGCTCATGTGTTGGCAAAAACGTATTATGTACATAGCATAGATATGGGACTTTGACGTGTGTTGCTTAGGTATGTACATCCTAGTTTATGGTTATCTTTCTAGATCTGATCCTCAATATTGGTACATGTGCGTTGTCTATGTTTAAAATTTTCTTGCATTCTACTGGTAGTTGCTGAAATGTGTATGCTTGCAAGAACTTTCCATGATATAGTGTTGTATTTGCCAAACTGTCTGCTAAATGGTTTCCTTCTCTAAAAGTATGATTTATTAGCACTTGTTTGTTCATTCTTATTTGTTGCACTTCTTCTAGTATTTCTAGCACTTGTCTGTTCATTCTTATTTGCTGCACTTCTTCTAGTATTTATGCAAGTTGCCAAGGTATCTTCCACTCCTTCATTATCATAATCTTGAAACTGAGAGAATCAGCTTCAAGGATAATGTGATAAAGGTTAAGTACATTGCAGTGTCTCAGAGCTCTTAGAATTGTAATCGCCTTTGATGATTCTTAGGGTATTTGCCTCTGCATATATTAGATTGTCAGAGCAGTGTCTGATGCAAAAACCATAGGATCCATCTCCAGGATTCCCTCTACTAGCTTCATTCGTAATTGATTTGACCCATCCAATGTCTGGGAGCATCCATTTAATAGGGTGGTAGTGCAATTTAGGCTTATAATTCTGCAGAACTCTCACCCTCTCCTCCCAAACCTTTGGGATTTCTATCCATGGGAATTTGAACTCGACCAATTGGTATATAGTTGTCTTACTCTGATGGATAAGTCTGTGATAGCTATACTTCTTTCCATGCATTCTTGAGTTCCTTCCTTTCCATAATTCCCACATCAAGATTGGTGGAATAGCCCTGAATATGAATTTCAGCTTTGTAGGTGCTGGGGCATTCCACCATCTTGCAGTCAATTTTTGCAAGTGGGCACCTTCAGTGCCAATTCCTGCACATGAAGCAAACTGCTTTCATAGCTTTTGGGCTATGAGAGCTGTTAGAAAAAAGTGGGACATTGTTTCCTTCTCAAAATTTTCACAATAATAACATCTGGATGCTAGATTTATCCTCATCCTTCCTAGATTGTCTTCTGTAGCAATCCTTCTTTTTCAAATTCTCTAGTGAAAGAAGTTGATATTAAAAGGCATTCCTTTAATCCAAATGTTATTCAACCATTCCTGTTCTTCCTTTTTACTTCTCATTTTCCCATATGTTGATCTGACAGAGAAAATTTCATTGGTATTAGCCAACCACGAAGGTTTATAATTAACCTCCTTCACCAAAATAGGACTTATATTCTCAATAATATGCTCTGTCATTTTGTCAGAAATTCTTTCTAGCAGTTTTAGTTTGTCCCACTCTATATTATTGATGAACTACTTCACCTCCATCTCTTCATCTCATGTGATATTTCTCTCAAGAAAATACAAAGCCCCTTGTTTTGTCCAATTATCGAACCAAAAACTAGAATTTTCATACTTAAGTTGCCACCAAATATCATGTTCCACCTCTTCTCTTACAATCATTATTTTCCTCTATACATAGGATGCTTCTGAACCTTTGGCTATGAGAGAATGCAATTTCTTGCACTATTTGTTTCACATGAAGGATCTCCATAAAGATGAAGTTGAAACCTTAAAATTTCACCATAATTTGGCGAATATAGACTTTGATACATCATGAAATGATCCAAAACCAATACCGTCCTCCTTTTGTGGATAAAATAAGTCTTCCCAAGCCACCCAATATTTTCCTCTTTCTCCTCCTATTTTGCTCCAAAAGAATTTGACAAATATCTTGTGTAATTGGTTTATCACCCTCTTAGGTGGATTCATTGCTAATAATAGATAGACTGGAATGGATTGTAGTACATGGGTTATCAGACTGAGTCTCCCACCATATAACAGAAACTTATTTTACTATGTCATAATCCTCCTGGATACCTTCCTTATCAGATCTTCAAAGTGTGCCTTATTCTTCCTATCATAGAAAATAGGTTATCCCAAGTATATAAATGGGAAAGATCCCATTTTGATTTTCGTAAGCCTTCTTAGTCTGATTCCCGCTATCATGGGTGTTTTTTCATGAAGATAGAAAAATATTTTTTCTCTATAGATCAAATGTCCAAAAATCTGCCAATATCCTCTCAAAACCCCCATCATTTTAATTATTGATGCCCTATCTCTAGAGAAAAATAGAATTGTGTCATCTGCTCTAGGCTCCACTTTGGCATCCCATACCTCTTGAAATCCTCATCCTTGTGCAAATTATTTAGTCCTCTTGATAGTACTTTAGCTGCTATGATGAATAAGGCAGGAGAAAGAGGATCACCTTATTTAAAGTCTCTAGCGGAGGAGAAGAAACCATACAATTGCCCATTGATCATAACAAAATACCAATTATCATAAACTATCCTCCAGACCATGTCAATAATTATTTCTGAAAACCCAAACTTTCTTAGAACTTTTATGAGGAAAATCCAAGAGACCCTATTATAAGCCTTTGCTATGTCAAATTTCACTACTACATTGTGAAATTTATTTCTCAAGTTGATATACCTTATGATTTTCTAAGCCAGCAGAACATTTTCAATAATACTATCTTTCATTCACAAAGTCTGACTGGGTTTTAGAGATAATGATTAGAAGAAATATTACTATTCTTTCATGTAACATCCTTGAAATAATTTTATTTAGAAAGATGCTCAAACTAGTTGACCTAAGATTCATAAAGTTTTTCACACTTCCCTTCTTAGGAATTAGGATCAAGTTTGTGTGAGTTATAAACCTTGGGAGTTATTATCCACAGAAGAAAGCACTGAGCATGTTAGTAATATCTTCCCCAATAATATCCCAACAAGATTGGAAAGAGCCCTGAGAAGCCATCAGGTCCACCGGTGTTATCCCCATTTAAGTCAAACACCACTTTCTTGACTTTTTCTATGCAAGGCAGTCTCACCATTTCGTCATTATACTCAGTAGTAATCATGTGAAGATGTGTTGCATCATACTAAAATCCTCATTCTGGTTTGTACCTCTGAACTGTCCTCAAAGAAGGAAACAAGTTCAGCTCCTATTTTCTTATTAGAAAATACAGTATCACCTTGAGCTGTTGAATTTCTGCATTATAAAGCTTCTTCGTTCAACCTTTCACATAAGAATAAAAGAATTTAGTATTTCTATCTCCATCTGTGAACAACCTCATACCAGCTTTCTGCTTTCAATATTCCTTTTCAATATGCCTGAATTTCTTCAGTTCTGCTTCAGCTTTACTCAGGCTTGTCCTATTGTCTGTTGTAGGTTGAATTTTCAATTGTACTTACTTTACCTTGATCACATCCTCCAAAGTAAAAATTTATTGGAAGGGCTTCCCAAAAGTTTCCTTACTCTACCTAGCTAGAGCAGATTTGACTTTTTTAATCTTAGCCTGGAATATATGAAAGGGGCTACCAACTAAATCAACCTTCTAATTTTACTTAATTATCTTTTTGAATTGATGATGTTTAGTCTAAAAATTAAGGAATTTGAATGGCTTAGAACTGGGTTCCTCTTCTGAATTGCAGAGAACATGCAGAGGGACATGATCTGAATCTTGTCTAATCAAGTGATGCACTTCACTAGAGGGAAGAATTTGCAAGAATTCCCAGTTAGCAAGCACTCTATCTAGCCTCTTGAAAATACTTTCTTCTTCAATTCTGCCATTCTACCATATGAATTTTCTCCCTGAGTTCTTAAGTTCTGTGAGGGCACATTTATTGATGCATTGACTAAAATCCACTTCTTCAAATTGACTGAAGGGGACGCCACCTTGTTTTTCTGCTTTATTCAATATGACATTGAAATTCTCTCCAACCAACCATGGTAATTGGCTATCTTCTGTTAACTCCTTTAATTCTTTTTGCAATTCTAGTCTTTCCAGAGCATTGCATCTAGTATATACAGATGTAATTAAGGCTTCCATATTGTCATTGCTCAACATCACAGTCACCTGTTGTATATTGTCTCTCACAATTTGCCCATTTTAGTCTTCATCCCAAAAAACTCAAATTTTGAATGAACAGTTGCAATAAGAATTTTGAAGTCCTAGTTTATTTTTGTAATGTTCTAATTCTTGTGGGACATGAAAATGTTCCATAAGGGCTATGAATGAATAATGATGTCTCCTATGGAGTTCTATTAATCTCTCAAAACCATTTTGAGAATTAACAGATCTTATGTTTCAAAATTATTATTTTGTCAATCATTGATCATTGTCTGAGGATTTTATTGCTCCTTGTTATAACCTGAATATGGAGAGTTGGCTGATTTCTTTTGATACCACTCTTCAGTCTACTGATCTGTCTTGAGGATAAATCTTCACCCCTTCCAATTTGGTATATGTTTTAGTAGTACCTCCATTGACTTTGGCTTTACTAGCGACTAAATTGATTTTGTTGGTACCCATATTGCAAATAGCAGTGCGGTGCTCTCAAAAAGCTCAATCCTCTAAGGCTGAAATAAATAAATCATGAATTCAACTTGGGATTTGCCCATTTCAATCCTTGTCTACTAAACAGATGCACCCCCGCATATGTATGTTGGGAGAAACCCATGATCCTTACGTATGGAAGGAAAGGTGCGGAGCAAAGGAGAACACGAAACTAAAAAGCAGTTCATGGCCAAAAAAGGGGATTACCCAATTCTTCATCTTCCTCAATGTCTTTCATGTGCTATTTTTGTTCAGTTGTGGGTTCTTGAAGTCCTTGGATTTTTTTTTGTTGGTCCTCCATGATCTTCAAAGGTGTATGGTTTGGGTTCCCTTTGTTACCCTTGTTGTCAGTGCTTTGGATTTCCTCCTCATTATTAGGTTCTACTTATTTGTTGGTGTTGCCTACATCAGTCAAGCTCATTTTTGATGTTTCTACCACTCGAGATGTTGAAGAATTGTCTCTGGCTAGGGTTCTTTCTTTTTGTCCTTTTTCCTTCCCTTTCTTTTCCGGTGTGGCCTCCTCATTTGTCTGATTCTTGAAAGAGTCATTAACCCAATTCTTTGTTGAACTTGTATTCCCTTTGTCTTATTGATTCAGATCTCCTTGCTTGTCCACAATGTTGTCACCCTCCTGGTCTCCTAAGGCATCAAACTGATTGTTAGTTTG
This sequence comes from Jaltomata sinuosa, assembly GCA_003996215.1. Lineage (NCBI taxonomy): Eukaryota > Viridiplantae > Streptophyta > Magnoliopsida > Solanales > Solanaceae > Jaltomata > Jaltomata sinuosa. The sequence goes on from QJPP01006262.1 coordinate 9,664, forward strand.
AATATCCTTTGGTGTTTGTTGCTTTCTGTTTCATACTTGCTCATGTCTCCATCTCCCTTGATTTCTGCCTCTACCCACTCTTTTCTTGTTTTTGGGTTCTTTGAATTGTTCCTCCTTTTTATTCTTCTCCTCCCCTTGTTTCACTTTATTCCCTTTAGTGCCCTTATTCTTTATTTCGGCACTTTCCTTCTCCCCCTCTTTCTCATGCACGTCTTCCTCTTTGTTTTTGGGTATATCTTTGGTGTAAAACGTAGCATTGATGTTCATTGGGCCTTTGGATCATGCAATTCTTGCAGTACTTTGGCACGTAATCATACTTTATTCTCACATACTTCTCCTGATTGCTTCCTCAGTCCAACATTGATCATCTTGGGGAATTCACTTTGTAGATGTACCTCCACCTTAACTCATGCACAGCTCGGCCTTGTTTAGTTTTTTATGAGAGTTCCTATTATATCCCTACTGCTTAGGCAGTCGATCTCACTTTCTCTTGAACAAGGTCATAGAGTGAGCTTTTTTTCGCCTTATCCTGCTAACAACCTATGAATGTGCGCTTGTCGGAAATCATCTTCAATCTTCGATTCCTATCTCTTCTCGTGAAACAAGTGGGCTATTTCTTTGCAAAATTGTGCTCAATTGAAAACTGCTTCCTTCCCAAAGAAAGCGATAGGAAGGTTATCCAAACAATGACAGTGGTTGTTTCTTCTTTTAGGTCAAACGTAGGGTCCCACTTCAAAGTTCACATTGGGTAGGTCCAATTCCTATGTGATATGTAAAAAATAGGTTTTAATAGCAGGTTAACATAGTCTTCCAAGCATGAATCCCGAATTAGGTACTTGACTTGGCGTTGATGTTTGTCAAAATTAGAGGAAATTTTGGAAAATAAACAGCCACCATTTTGCTGATGGTTTGTAATATGAGGGGTAATATCGACATTAGGGTGGTTGGTCCACTAACCAGAACTTTGACAACGTGATTGAATTATTTTTGTTATTTGGATTATTAGGACTCATAATTTTAAGAGAAAATGCATAAAATCCCCCCTAAAGTTGGACGTGATTTGAAAGTAGACACCTAAACTTTACGGGGGTCCTATTACCCCATTCAATAATTTTAAACTGATATTATTGCATTCTTTTTTGGCCACCTGTCATAGAGAGTGTATGCACTCTCTTAAGGAGAGTGAGAAATCGAAAAAAAGATTAAAATTTTATTTTTATTAATTTCTCTTTTTTAACTTTATTTATTTTAATTTACTTTTCAATTAACCCCTCCCCCCCAAATCCCTACCTCACCTTTTATCTTCTTCAATCGTACTCCTCAGTCCTCACCTTTTTTTTTACCCTGTTATCTATTGCTTCTTTTTTTCTTGTAAATTTTCTTTCTCCTCTATTTTTTAAAACTCTTTCCTCCTTGATTCTATTCCCTAATAGGTTTAATCTTTCTCTATCTTTTTTAGAGTTGTTATTTATCTTTTTGGTTAAGAAGAATTATAAAGCTCAATTTTAATGGAGTTCCGATCCTATCATTAGTATAGTGATTTTGATTTTTAAATTTGAATTTGATGATAATTTGATTTTAACTACGATAATAAAAAAAAAGTTTATTAAAAGATGAAACTAAGTGAAATAGTGTTAGTTTTATCGGAGGTTGAACAACACAGGAGGAGAATGAGATTGAGCGATGGAAGAAATGGATTTAACTGTGAAATTGGACAGGGGTGAAGTTTGGGGAAGAAGAATAAAAGAGGAGAGAGAGAAGAGAGAGAAAAATTAAAAAAGAAAAGGAAATAAAGTACAAAAATATAAACAAAATGTAAATTAAATAAATTTGACACGTGACAAACAATGATTGGTGCGTGATTTTTCTCTTTTTCTTATAACTGAGGTTGAACTAAAAATGTGGTGTTTGTATTATTTTAAATTGTTTAAGGGGGTATTAGGACCCCCGCAAACTTTAGGTGTCAACTTCCAAATCACGTCCAACTTTAAGGGGGACTTTATGTATTTTCTCTAATTTTAAAAAAGAACAATGATACTGTTAGCTTCTACCTTAATAAACGCTCTCAACAAAAATCCTCACCGTCGAAAAACCCTAGTTATTTCCTATAATTTCCGGTGGCAATGGTCACCACGTCACCTGGTCAAATGCTCACTGGGATTGCTCTTACCCAAATACCTCAGATTCAATTTTAAAACTTAATTTTGCAGCTACTTTACGTCCACAACCAACCATTACAAACCCTATACCAGTGAAAACCGTAGCTTATCTACATGGAGAACCAAAAGTTAATTGGGAGGAAGAGTAAGTACAACAAATGATCGTGAATAAAAATATATTGTCATTGAAAAATTCTCGTATGAATAGCCTGAAATTCAAGATTTGCGTTGTTTAATCCCTAAACAATGTGAACTTAAGGGAGACTGCAACATAGGATTGTTGAGTAACAAACATATTTTAATTCAGGATTCATACTTGGAAGACTATGTTAACCTGCTATTAAAACCTATTTTTTACATATCACATAGGAATTGGACCTACCCAATGTGAACTTTGAAGTGGGACCCTACGTTTGACCTAAAAGAAGAAACAACCACTGCCATTGTTTGGATAACCTTCCTATCGCTTTCTTTGGGAAGGAAACAGTTTTCTCTCCAGTAGCAATTGTAGGGAAACCTTTACAAGTTGATCTAGCCACATATGAAATTGAGCACAGTTTTGCAAAGAAATAGCCCACTTGTTTCTCGAGAAGAGATAGGAATCGAAGATTGAAGATGATTTCCGACAAGCGCACATTCATAGACTGTTAGCAGGATAAGGCGAGAAAAATCTCACTCTATGACCTTCTTCAAGATAAAGTGAGATCGACTGCCTAAGCAGTAGGGATATAATAGAAACTCTCATAAAAAACTAAACGAGGCCGAGCTGTGCATGAGTTAAGGTGGAGGTACATCTACTAAGTATTACCCCAAGATGATCAATGTTGGACTGAGGAAGCAATCAGGAGAAGTATGTGAGAACTGGGTGAGAATAAAGTATGATTACGTGCCAAAGTACTGCAAGAATTGCATGATCCAAAGGCCCAATGAACATCAATGCTACGTTTTATACCAAAGATATACCCAAAAAGAAAGAGGAAGACGTGCATGAGAAAGAGGAGGAGAAGGAAAGTGCCGAAATAAAGAATAAGGGCACTAAAGGGAATAAAGTGAAACAAGGGGAGGAGAAGAAGAAAAAGGAGGAACAATTCAAAGAACCCAAAAACAAGAAAAGAGTGGGTAGAGGCAGAAATCAAGAGAGATAGAGACATGAGCAAGTATGAAACAGAAAGCAACAAACACCAAAGGATATTCAAACTAACAATCAGTTTGATGCCTTAGGAGACCAGGAGGGTGACAACATTGTGGACAAGCAAGGAGATCTGAATCAATAAGACAAAGGGAATACAAGTTCAACAAAGAATTGGGTTAATGACTCTTTCAAGAATCAGACAAATGAGGAGGCCACACCGGAAAAGAAAGGGAAGGAAAAAGGACAAAAAGAAAGAACCCTAGCCAGAGACAATTCATCAACATCTCAAGTGGGAGAAACATCAAAAAAGAGCTTGACTGATGTAGGCAACACCAACAAATAAGTAGAACCTAATAATGAGGAGGAAATCCAAAGCACTGACAACCAGGGTAACAAAGGGAACCCAAACCATACACCTTTGAAGATCATGGAGGACCAACAAAAAAAAATCCGAGGACTTCAAGAACCCACAACTGAACAAAAATAGCACATGAAGGACATTGAGGAAGATGAAGAATTGGGTAATCCCCTTTTTTGGCCATGAACTGCTTTTTAGTTTCGTGTTCGCCTTTGCTCCGCACCTTTCCTTCCATACGGAAGGATCATAGGTTTCTCCCAATATACATATTTGGGGGTGCATCTGTTTAGTAGACAAGGATTGAAATGGGCAAATCCCAAGTTGAATTCATGATTTATTTATTTCAGCCTTAGAGGGTTGAGCTTTTTGAGAGCACCGCACTGCTATTTGCAATATGGGTACCAACAAAATCAATTTAGTCGCTAGTAAAGCCAAAGTCAATGGAGGTACTACTAAAACATATACCAAATTGGAAGGGGTGAATATTTATCCTCAAGACAGATCAGTAAACTGAAGAGTGGTATCAAGAGAAATCAGCCAACTCTCCATATTCAGGTTATAACAAGGAGCAATAAAATCCTCAGACAATGATCAATGATTGACAAAATAATAATTTTGAAACATAAGATCTGTTAATTCTCAAAATGATTTTGAGAGATTAATAGAACTCCATAGGAGACATCATTATTCATTCATAGCCCTTATGGAACATTTTCATGTCCCACAAGAATTAGAACATTACAAAAATAAACTAGGACTTCAAAATTCTTATTGCAACTGTTCATCCAAAATTTGAGTTTTTTGGGATGAAGACTAAAATGGGCAAATTGTGAGAGACAATATACAACAGGTGACTGTGATGTTGAGCAATGACAATATGTAAGCCTTAATTACATCTGTATATACTAGATGCAATGCTCTGGAAAGACTAGAACTGCGAAAAGAATTAAAGGAGTTAACAGAAGATATCCAATTACCATGGTTGGTTGGAGAGAATTTCAATGTCATATTGAATAAAGCAGAAAAACAAGGTGGCGTCCCCTTCAGTCAATTTGAAGAAGTGGATTTTAGTCAATGCATCAATAAATGTGCCCTCACAGAACTTAAGAACTCAGGGAGAAAATTCATAAGGTAGAATGGCAGAATTGAAGAAGAAAGTATTTTCAAGAGGCTAGATAGAGTGCTTGCTAACTGGGAATTCTTGCAAATTCTTCCCTCTAGTGAAGTGCATCACTTGATTAGACAAGATTCAGATCATGTCCCTCTGCATGTTCTCAGCAATTCAGAAGAGGAACCCAGTTCTAAGCCATTCAAATTCCTTAATTTTTAGACTAAACATCATCAATTCAAAAATATAATTAAGTAAAATTAGAAGGTTGATTTAGTTGGTAGCCCCTTTCATATATTCCAGGATAAGATTAAAAAAGTCAAATCTGCTCTAGCTAGGTAGAGTAAGGAAACTTTTGGGAAGCCCTTCCAATAAATTTTTACTTTGGAGGATGTGATCAAGGTAAAGTAAGTACAATTGAAAATTCAACCTACAATAGACAATAGGACAAGCCTGAGTAAAGTTGAAGCAGAACTGAAGAAATTCAGGCATATTGAAAAGGAATATTGAAAGCAGAAAGCTGGTATGAGGTTGTTCACAGATGGAGATAGAAATACTAAATTCTTTTATTCTTATGTGAAAGGTTGAACGAAGAAGCTTTATAATGCAGAAATTCAATAGCTCAAGGTGATACTGCATTTTCTAATAAGAAAATAGGAGCTGAACTTGTTTCCTTCTTTGAGGACAGTTCAGAGGTACAAACCAGAATGAGGATTTTAGTATGATGCAACACATCTTCACATGATTACTACTGAGTATAATGAAGAAATGGTGAGACTGCCTTGCATAGAAAAAGTCAAGAAAGTGGTGTTTGACTTAAATGGGAATAACACCGGTGGACCTGATGGCTTCTCAGGGCTCCTTCCAATCTTGTTGGGATATTATTGGGAAGATATTACTAACATGGTCAGTGCTTTCTTCTGTGGATAATAACTCCCAAGGTTTATAACTCACACAAACTTGATCCTTATTCCTAAGAAGGGAAGTGTGAAAAACTTTATGAATCTTAGGTCAACTAGTTTGAGCATCTTTCTAAATAAAATTATTTCAAGGATGCTACATGAGAGAATAGTAATATTTCTTCTAATCATTATCTCTAAAACCCAGTCTGACTTTGTGAATGAAAGATAGTATTATTGAAAATGTTCTGCTGGCTCAGAAAATCATAAGGTATATCAACTTGAGAAATAAATTTCACAATGTAGTAGTGAAATTTGACATAGCAAAGGCTTATAATAGGGTCTCTTGGATTTTCCTCATAAAAGTTCTAAGAAAGTTTGGGTTTTCAGAAATAATTATTGACATGGTCTGGAGGATAGTTTATGATAATTGGTATTTTGTTATGATCAATGGGCAATTGTATGGTTTCTTCTCCTCCGCTAGAGGCTTTAAATAAGGTGATCCTCTTTCCTGCCTTATTCATCATAGCAGCTAAAGTACTATCAAGAGGACTAAATAATTTGCACAAGGATGAGAATTTCAAGAGGTATGGGATGCCAAAGTGGAGCCTAGAACAGATGACACAATTCTATTTTGCTCTAGAGATAGGGCATCAATAATTAAAATGATGGGGTTTTTGAGAGGATATTGGCAGATTTTTGGACAGTTGATCTATAGAGAAAAAATATTTTTCTATCTTCATGAAAAAACACCCATGATAGCGGGAATCAGACTAAGAAGGCTTATGAAAATCAAAATGGGATCTTTCCCATTTATATACTTGGGATAACCTGTTTTCTATGATAGGAAGAATAAGGCACACTTTGAAGATCTGATAAGGAAGGTATCCAGAAGGATTATGACATAGTAAAATAAGTTTCTGTTATATGGTGGGAGACTTAGTCTGATAACCCATGTACTACAATCCATTCCAGTCTATCTATTATTAGCAATGAATCCACCTAAGAGGGTAATAGACCAATTACACAAGATATTTGTCAAATTCTTTTGGAGCAAAATAGGAGGAGAAAGAGGAAAATATTGGGTGGCTTGGGAAGACTTATTTTATCCACAAAAGGAGGACGGTATTGGTTTTGGATCATTTCATGATGTATCAAAGTCTATATTCGCCAAATTATGGTGAAATTTTAGGGTTTCAACTTCATCTTTATGGAGATCCTTCATGTGAAACAAATAGTGCAAGAAATTGCATTCTCTCATAGCCAAAGGTTCAGAAGCATCCTATGTATAGAGGAAAATAATGATTATAAGAGAAGAGGTGGAACATGATATTTGGTGGCAACTTAAGTATGAAAATTCTAGTTTTTGGTTCGATAATTGGACAAAACAAGGGGCTTTGTATTTTCTTGAGAGAAATATCACATGAGATGAAGAGATGGAGGTGAAGTAGTTCATCAATAATGGAGAGTGGGACAAACTAAAACTGCTAGAAAGAATTTCTGACAAAATGACAGAGCATATTATTGAGAATATAAGTCCTATTTTGGTGAAGGAGGTTAATTATAAACCTTCGTGGTTGGCTAATACCAATGAAAGTTTCTCTGTCAGATCAACATATGGGAAAATGAGAAGTAAAAAGGAAGAACAGGAATGGTTGAATAACATTTGGATTAAAGTAATGCCTTTTAAGATCAACTTCTTTCACTGGAGAATTTGAAAAAGAAGGATTGCTACAGAAGACAATCTAGGAAGGATGAGGATAAATCTAGCATCCAGATGTTATTATGAAAACTTTGAGCAGGAAACAATGTCCCACTTTTTTCTAACAGCTCCCATAGCCCAAAAGCTATGAAAGCAGTTTGCTTCATGTGCAGGAATTAGCACTGAAGGTGCCCACTTGCAAAAATTGACTGCAAGATGGTGGAATGCCCCAGCACCTACAAAGCTGAAATTCATATTCAGGGCTATTCCACCAATCTTGATGTGGGAATTATGGAAAGGAAGGAACTCAAGAATGCATGGAAAGAAGTATAGCTATCACAGACTTATCCATCAGAGTAAGACAACTATATACCAATTGGTCAAGTTCAAATTCCCATGGATAGAAATCCCAAAGGTTTGGGAGGGGATGGTGAGAGTTCTGCAGAATTATAAGCCTAAATTGCACTACCACCCTATTAAATAGATGCTGCCAGACATTGGATGGGTCAAATTAATTATGAATGAAGCTAGTAGAGGGAATCCTGGAGATGGATCCTATGATTTTTGCATCAGACACTGCTCTGACAATCTAATATATGCAGAGGCAAATACCCTAAGAATCATCAAAGGCGATTACAATTCTAAGAGCCCTGAGACACTGCAATGTACTTAACCTTTATCACATTATCCTTGAAGCTGATTCTCTCAGTTTCAAGAATATGATAATGAAGGAGTGGAAGATGCCTTGGCAACTTGCATAAATACTAGAAGAAGTGCAGCAAATAAGAATGAACAGACAAGTGCTAGAAATACTAGAAGAAGTGCAACAAATAAGAATGAACAAACAAGTGCTAATAAATCATACTTTTAGAGAAGGAAACCATTTAGCAGACAGTTTGGCAATTACAACACTAGATCATGGAAAGTTCTTGCAAGCATACACATTTCAGCAACTACCAGTAGAATGCAAGAAAATTTTAAACATAGACAACACACATGTACCAATATTGAGGATCAGATCTAGGAAGATAACCATAAACTAGGATGTACATACCTAAGCAACACACGTCAAAGTCCCATATCTATGCTATGTACATAATCAGTTTTTGCCAACACATGAGCTTCATATTATGAGCAATCCTAATCTACCTAGCCTAAGCTACGCCAGCTTACAGAAAGAGTCACCGGCAAAAATAGAGGGCTATGGAGTCAGATGGGAAAACCAACACTATCACTAAAAAAGAACACCAATAGAAGGAGATCTAGGGGATCACGACTATCCGCTCTACTGCTTCTGCTGAAAACAAGAACCTGAAGTAAGTCAATAAAACAAACAGATGAGAAAGAAGAGCTAAGACACTTACAAGAAGATACATCCTTGGATAACAAGACTCATTACCTCTATTGAACCCATCATGGATTCTATCTTCTACACTGGACACCACATATACATAAACATGTAAGGGAGGTCAGAAACACAGGTTGCAGAGGGAGAAGTCAAAGGGAGAAAAAGGATAAACCTTTATGAGCTGAAGGCACCATCCTTTCCACTAGGCTCACCTCCGGGAAGATTAGTGATCCACAGAAAAAGCAAACGGAATCCAAGATTAATAATAGCTCTTAGTGGCGACATTTGGAGAAGAAGATGAAGAGAGCTCGAATTAGGAAACCCTATTTGATCTTAGATTTTATTTGGACCTGGTCCGATTATAGGCCAAGTCACCACTTCTTGCTTTCCTTTTCTTTGGTTTTGGGATCCTTTGAGCCTATTTTGTACAAACTTTTTGATTTTCTATAAAAGGTCCTCATGCCCAAATTTAATCCAAAAGAAAGACTCATAATTTGTATACTTATAGGACTTATAGCGTGTGACTTGTGTTGTACTAGGTTATCTATTTCTCTTACCAATATCTCCTTTGTATTCATATATATCACCACAAAAAATTAAGGATCAATATTGACGAACATGATCAATTTTTTTGACAAAATCGATGTCAAATTGACAACTCACAGATGTGAAATTTGGCTCGTCAATTTCAGCAAATCGACATACATAAAATCGAGAGATGTTCATCGATTCTTTTAATTCCATTAGGTTAATTTTTTTAAATTCACAACCGACATGAAAAATAATAAAATCAATGGATAAACTTGATTTTGTTATTTAATTTAATATTTTAAAATATAAAATTTTTGAAAAAACAAAACCAAGAAAATTGACCTCATCTGTCAGTTTATTCTTCATATTCAAGATCAAACTGATGGACGAAGATCAAACCGAAGGCCATGGTCGATTCTTTGAGTTTTTGCATCAGAATGTTTTTTAGAAAATCGACAAGCTAACCATCCATTTCTGTTAGTTTTTTACAAAAAATCAGATGCAGAAAGCTTCAATTTTGTATCTCACCTGTCAAAATAAAAATTAATTCAACATGGAGCTACAAACTAGCACTAAATATTGTCAAATCTATTCTAAATGAGTTACAACATCAATAATATACTAATTATCAATTAAAATTATCAAATTCAAAAGCACAAATCCATCAAAAGAATCTACAAAGACTCCTAAAGTTTAAAAACTTTAAATATACACAAAGTTTCAAATTGGTTTCAATATTCAATAATAACAATCCTAACAACTAAAGTGTCTGTTTGACACACTCCTAACCATCACTAGAACTCTCTTCATCAACTGAGGTGGAAGGAGAACGGGACAAACCATGCACGCTACTTCCAATCAGGATATTCAGTTGTTCCTTAAGAGACTTGATGGTATTGCACATGCTCTTATTTTTAGAAATTGGCATTTCCAAGGCATGTGTTAGGTGTTCAATCTTCTATGATATAGTAGTAATCTAAACAATATCAACCGTCTTGGCCTGGTGTCACAACCCAACTACCGGGACGTGCAGACACCTACTCTAAACACCTAGATAGGAGAATCCTTACCACCTCATTTAAAATGGGCTTATAGAAATGATTAAGAAACCTGTAAATTTCCCTTTAATATTTAAAAATAGATACAAAACCTTGAGTACAATGAAATCTTTGGAAAAATTCAATCAAAACCTTCCCTAGGAACTAGTCTAAACAGGTACAAGAGCTTCTAATAGAAGTACAATAATAAACAAGACACAACTTCCACTACAGTAATAAATGAGCCAACCAATATGTATCCCGTACCAGGCGTGGTACCCGAGCCAACTAAATGTCACACACAATCCAACATTAAATAATTAATGAAAAGAAATCACACTTGTACACTAACAAGCAACAAAATCTAGTTCATTTCACATAATTGACATCCGGATAATTAGACATTCACAATTCCATTCCCTAAGCATGTAATACGCATACAATACTAAGCCACAATTACATGAACATATAATTACATTGGGAAAACAATAACCATCATGTACCCAACAACCGAGTTCATAACCCCCAACATTGAAATCCTGTTCGAAGACTAATTCAGGGTTTACCCTCTAAACACATATAATCATTTACCCCAACTCCGAACCCCCTTCTTGAAATGTGAGCGCATGTTAGGAAATTTATTTATTATCATAAAGGACTTCAATCCCTCCCTATTCAACCCACTTCCCTTAATTGAAGTATTCTCGGGAACTCGCTATGACCTAACAACGTATTCCCTCATAACATTTTTGATTCCCCAAACCTACCCACAATCTAGTACCATGGAATCTAGAATCACACACAAATTAACAAGTAATTAAAAACAAACCTGGAATGAAAACTCATCACCCCGACCCCATTATTTCCTATTCAATCAACTAGCCAGACAAATACAATATTCCTTCAAAATCCGTGATCGAAGGCCTAAGCATGAATGCTCCAGTCATTTTACAAAATTGTATGCAAGAAAATATGGGTCTACAACTACTCAATTAACATAGCCTATCTAGACGCCAAGCATCTGCTGCAGAGGTATAAACACTGACTTCTGGCTCTATAGAGGTGAATCCTGATGGAAAGTGAGCCTGGAATCCATGGATTTTACCCCATTTGAGCGGGAATCCTTCCTCTCTATTTCTCCCAGCTTTGGAGCAGCCTAGGAGATATACAGCTATCCAAGATAAAAACTTCAGAAAATTTCGAAGTTCCAGGGACAACGGGTCCAAACCACGGATTGTGGTTTGAACCACGACTCATGGAATGGATTCGTGGATTGCCTTATGTTGATTTAGCCTCTGGTCTGAGAACCACGAGTGAGTTCTATAGACCGTAGTTCATTCTACGAGTCATAGTTCCACTTGAGGAACTAGACCTGAGAAGTATTAAAGAGTTCCCATAAACCTTTTTTTCAGAGGTTTGACTTTTTTTTCAGTAGTTCCAATGAGTCCAAACGACGGGTCTGTCCTATTGACTCGTGGAATGTCTTCAGAGGATTTACTTTTTTTTCCAAGTCTCCTTCAGGAACTATGAGTCAAGTCTACGACTTGTCATTGGAACGACGAGCTGTAGTCTTGAGTCGTGGTTTGACCAAGTCAGCGCAGCTCCCTGTGAACGACGACTCTATTTGATGACTCACCATTTATTTTATGGGTCTGTACTATTGACCCGTGGAAGTGAAGCTACAACTTGAAATTTCTAGCTGAGTTCTATGACTCAGAAGCACGATCCATCATCCAAACCACGACTCGTGGACACTGAAAGTTGACCAATTTCCAGCTTTTTCCCATTTAATTCCTAGGGTCATTTTGGTCATTTCCCACCCTATTATGTATTAAGTGAAGTCGTTTTGACTACTTTTAGAAGGGTTTCCACCCATATTACCTGTAATGACTCTTCCGGTCATTTCCATGTATACATTTTCCTTGTACCGTTAGAGCTTGTTTGCAGCGGCCCCAAGCCATTTAAAGCTTGTCAGGACCGGTATTTCGGTGCCGGGTCCATTTGTTTGGTCGTATGATAAGTTTTGAAGTCAAGCAAGTCGGCAAAAGTTATCATAGGTTTCTTTAATAAATTTTCTGAAGTTTGGGTAAAATGTCTCAGAGCGTTTCTCTTAATATATAAAGAGTTAGAAGTCTCCCGAAATACCAAATAGAAGGTCTACGAGTCTAGTTTCCAATGCACAAAACCTCACGTCCAACTGATCTCGGAGTAAAACGTTATGGCTATTTTACCGCGGACTGTCTGGAAGAAATCGGGTCGCGAACCGGGTCGCGAACCGGGTCGGGTCAAAATTGATTTAAAGCCTCAACTTCACGTTTTAAAATGCCATTTCAGTTCTGAAACAGTGAGAAAACATAAGGGAGGGTTCCAAGAGAGTTCTTGAGTATCAAAATCGTGCGATGGTGAATTGCGAACCTAAATTTAACAATTTTATTAGCATCGCGCGTATATTTGAAAATATTTTATTTTAAAGTTATATTTTTTTATTACCTTTTTAAAGTATTTTAAAGGTTTATGAAAAATACTTTTGTTATGACATAACTGTGTATGTATTTATTTTATAAGGTTTTTATACATTGTATTATTTTAACAGAGATAGTAAATTTAGTTATGTTAAAAATTATTATTATAATATAGTAGGTTTTGTTTGAAATAATTTTCTATTCATTATGATATATTCAAAAAACTATATTTATTTTATCACGAACTTATGCAATACCCGAGTACAAACATAACATGTAACAAATAACATGGTGCTGACACCTCACCACCACGTGGAAGTGAAGTGGTGCAGCAACCATGTAGTGGCATTGACTAAGAAAGTATAATTTATATATATGGTGATGTTAGGTACAACTTTAGGATTTTT
>QJPP01006263.1:0-22270 GCA_003996215.1 Jaltomata sinuosa
GGTGCTCACCCCTCCCCCTGCATCTTTGGGTGCAGATCCTAGTGTGGGCCATCGCCGGTAGATCGTTGAGATTCGTGCGTGGAGATCTGTTGAGGACTATTTCAGGCTGAGGGTGAGCTCTTGGCGATCGGAGCTTAGCTTTAGTTTATCTTTTGCTTCATGTACTCTATTACCATTCAGAGACATTTGTATATATAGTTTTGGTTTATTTTGCACTCCATGTATGTAGTTTGGCTCTATACTATGATACCAGGTCTTGGGGTTTGGTTTAGTTTCCGCATATGTAAATATTTATATCCCTGTTATCTATTTTATTCGTCTGGTTCCCTTATTTGTTAGATAGTAGCCCATTGCTAACTGTTCTGGGCTACGGGGATGGGTTTACCTACCGGGGGTTGTAGGTGTCATCATGACCGAGAAATTGGGTCGTGACACTAGTAGCCGTAGGCGGCTCTGTTTCATCATCATCATAAGTATCATTACCATCATATTCATTATCATATTCTACTTCTTCATCTAGTTCTTCATTAAAATTACCAAACCTTGTCTGTAAAGATTCATGATCTAATTGAGTATTGCTATCAATATTAAAAGGAGTTTCATCAACATGTGTAAAATCATCCGTATTTATTCTTAATTGAGGTTGTTGTCTTGTTCTAGATTTGGATTTAGAAGAACTACCGACTTTAGTTTTACCGGTTACTGCATTAGCCAACCTACCAAAAAGTATTTTTTTAGCTTGGCCAACATTTTTATCACCGAATTCCATATTAAAATATTAAAAGTAAGCAAATAATAAATACAAAAGTTAAATGCAAAAAATTAAATAAGTAAAGAGATAAAAGTTGGAACGAATGTACCAAACGTCTGCGTAAAAACAGACGTGTATAACCAAAAGCCGAAATTGATAGATGAAACTTGAAGCTTGAAAATTGCTCTAAAATAATCCAACAAATAAAATTAACAATGTAATAGAGACTATTAGAGAATAGAGAGTAAAAGAGTAGAAGATTGAGAGTTGAGAGAGTAGATGAAGAAGAAGAAATTTTGTGTAGTAAATAATGAAGGGGTGGGGATTTTTATAGTTAAAATTTAGGACTAAAATGTATTTTTAAAAACTTTGGGGTATTAAAAAAAGTTTGGGGGTAGGGGGTGTTTTGGGGGTTGTTTTGGCACAAATAGCCGTTGGGTGGGGCCCACTGGCCGTTGCTAACGGCTAACACAACGGCTACTTCATTAAAAAAAAATGAAAATTGATTTCCCGCCCGGATCGGACCAGACCGAATCGGACCGGGACGATCCGGTAATTTTACCCCTTCCGTCCCGTTACTCCTACCGGCCAGCCCCTACACCGGACGGAACCGGAGTCCACCTGATCGATAACGAATCGAAACTAGACCGGTAACGGACCGGGACAGATCGAAACCGATACCGACACCTCCCGGTTCCGTTGCCAGACTTACTCTGCACGGGCAATACTTAACTAGTATGATTTTAGATGCGTTAGTTTATTCTCGTTGTTTGTTGCATTATGTTTTTATAAGAGACTAAAAATATTTGATTATCTCATCAAATATGTATTGGTGAAACCCATTTTTTCAGTCATGTTTATTTAGAAAACTAGATATGCTCAATATATTATTTTTTTTATCTCAATTTATGTGACACAGATAGAATTTAGATAGTCAATCAAATTTTTTTATAATGTTTTTACATATTTTAAGTTGTTAACTATTGTGATTTATAATACTTCTTACATAGTTTTCAAACCAATAATATATGTTACTCCCTTTGTCCCACGTTATGTGTCATTGATATAATTTCGAGAGTGAAATAATAAATATTTAAAGTTGTTAATTATTGTGATTTATAATACTTTTTCTTCTGTCCTAATTTATATGTGATATTGATAAAATTTCGATAGTCAACCAAATTTTTTATGTCTTTTAAATATTTTAAGTTATTAATTATTGTGATTTATAGTACTTTCTATATATTTTTTACATAATATATGTTACCCTCTCTACTCCAATTTATGTGTCATTGATAGAATTTGGAGAGTCAACTAAATTTTTTATATGTTTTTTAAAATATTTTAAAATATTAATTATTGTGATTTATAGTACTTTTTACGTCATTTTCAAATAATATATGTTACTTTCTATGTCCCAATTTAGATGGCATTGATAGAATTTCCAGAGTTAACTAACTTTTTTATATCTTTCAAATATTTTAAATTCTTAATTATTCTGATTTTTTTTACGTAATTTTTAAAAATATATAATAAATTAAAAAAATAAAACTAATAAATTAAAATAAAAAAATGAATGAAAAATGACAAAATACCCCTGCCTGCTGAAGCAGGTACGTTGATCTTGTGACTGCTTCCGCTGGTGAAACTCCCTCTTATTATTAAGTAGAATATATTTTAAAAGTGTGTCATTATTATTTTAATTCTTTATAATAGTTACTCTTTTTGGTCTATATTAAATTTAAAATATTATTTTTGATATAACCGAATAACTAAATCCAGAAAAGCTGAACCAAAAGAGAAATATCAAAACCTAATTAAACTTATTTCAATTCAAATTGAAATTTCTTCTAAAAAAAATAAATTGAAACGAAAAAATACAAAATGACACCAAAAAATTAAGTGCACATCCTTTCACGTGAGATAAGGATTCAAACACATTACAGACGAAAAAAATGTAAGATACGTGTAATTTCATCTCCTTTTTATTTAGTATTAGTAGACAACTTCTTACTATTACTAATATATAGAAGTGGCTTGGAAAATAACTGGCCATTATCTTACCAACTTATCGATCAAGCCCCTTCTCAATATTTTATAAGTTGCTTTTCAGCACAATTAATTACTCTCTCAGTGTAAATTAATTATTATTATAATAGATAATAGATTGAAATAACAAAACTTTTCAGCAAGAAAGAACTACTAAATACTCCCCTCTTGTAGATTATTTTATTATTATTTTCTAAAGAATTTCTCATAAAATGTCTATATATTAGTAATATATTAGTAATTACGTAAGTATACTATAAATTATACTAATTAATAACTTAAAAAATATAAAAACTATTATTGACTCTCGAAGTTTTATTTGTGCCACATATAAATTGAAATAGAGGGAGTAACATATGTTAAAGTAAAAATTATATTAAAATTATTACTCCCTCTATTTTTAAAAATGTGATACTTTTAGTTTGGGCACACCCCTTAAAAATATATATATACATAATAGAATAGACACCTAAAGGAGAACTCTACAAAAACTTGATTATTGAAACAAAATTAAAAATCCCGCAGAACATGACTTCTCTACGAAAACACAGAACATTGCAAAGAAGCAAGAAAAAAGGGGTAGAGAATGAAGAGGGGAAAAGGAAAGACCAAAGCAGTGACTAGAGCTGTCAAAATGGGCTGGCCCAATCTAACCCAACCCAACTCAGCTTCAGCGGGCCAAAGAGTTAAATGGACTGAGCTGACTCTTTTAACTAAAGGGCCTTAAAAATAGCAACCCAATCCAACCCTAAGCGGGCCGCGGGCTAGGATGGGTTGCCCCTTCAATAAAAATTTAAAGTGACCCGTAATATGATAAACGAAAAAAAAATGTAATTACTAGAAAATCACCAACCATTATAAGTCTTCATTTTAACAACAGGTGTATACGATAATAATTAATATCAATCAAATGAAGAACAAAAAATAACTAGCTATAGTTAAAAAGATTATCAGCATATTTCTGCACATCTGAATATAATAATCTAAAAATTTACAAATCTTTTATACACAATTTTTTTGTCCAGTTACAAAATTACAAAACTAAAATTCTAAAGTGTTAAAAATTACGTAATTCATCAATTAGAGCTTAATAACTTCACTTTAACTGAGCGGAGATTTATTGAAGGAAGATTTGAACTAAGATAGAGATCTGGACAGAAAAATAAGAAAAACTACGCACAAAAGGAAGAGAAATTACTTTTAAAAGCCCTAATTTTTCTTGTTGTTTATGAGCAAAGAGAAGTCGGAAGACCAAAGTGCAAAGAATATGTATATATGAATATGATATATCATATATAATCTAATATATTGATTTAATGTATTATATTACTAATGACTATTGATTAAATGAGTAATTACTATTGTCTATTTGTAGTATACTTTATACTTCTTTTAGTTTTTGTTTTACCTTATTTAATTATTTTAAATTTTTTATTTGGTAAATAAATATATTATTTATTATTTTTTAACTTAGCGGGCTGCCCTCTGAGGCCACGGGTTAGGCCTCTGAGGCTGATGGGCCAAGTGAGGCTGGGTTTATAAGTCTTACTTCCAAATGAGCTATAAAAATTTAGCCCAACCCCACTTAATTAAAGGGCTGAGTTGGATCGGCCTCACGGGCCAAGCCCATTTTGACAGCTCTAGCAGTGACATTAACAAATAGTGTAATAGAACCAGATGTTCTATAGAATTAAGTAAAAGGGTAGACAAGTGTCTTTCCAAAAATAAAAAATGTGGGTTTGCAATTGAAGTACGATACACGTATCTTATACAGTAAAAAGGTTTTAAAGACCCGTTTGACCATAAAAATTAAAAACGTATTCATTTTATTTGGTATTCACTTTAAAGTTGAAAATAGAGTTGGAGTTGTGTTTGGCCATAGTATTTTCAAAAATATTTTAAACTATTGAGTTGGTGTAGTATTTAAAAATAAAGTGAGAGGGAAAATTGAATCCAAAAATAGTGAATACACCTGAAGAGGTGTTTTTCAAAAAATAAATATTGTGAAAACATATTCAGGAATATGTTTTTGGTTTTCATGGCCAAACAAGTATTCTGAAATAAAGTGAAAACGTATTCCGAAATATTGTGAATAATATTTATGGCCAAACGCCTACTAAATTCAATTTTATGGTACAATCGCTTCGATGTAACTACAGGTTCGTTTATGACTCATATAATCTAGGAATGAAAAGAACTTTTACGGTTTCAATCTAGCCCAAATAAACGCCTCCACATGGCTGACATGGGCCTAACCAGGAACTCCGGACTAAGCCAAGTTCTTTCTATCCCTTGACTATACTACCTCGACCTCAGAGACATCGGAACAATCTTTTTCTAACCATGTCTTAATAGTTGCAGTTGTTGTTAGTCCAACACGAGTTGTTTAGCCTATCATTTAGGCTACAAAATCTTTAAAACGATTAAGGAAAATAAGAAATGGAAGAGAAATACCTTAACTGGGGATCAGTGATTCTTCAAATTACAAAATATCCACAATAAATTTATTTCAGTACTCCAGAGAGAGAGAGTAATATTCGAAGGGTTGGCTGAACCTGCCTTCTATATACAATAAGTAACCCTTTTATAGAAGGGATTGACAGAAAAATTTAAACTTCATGACGTGAGTGCTTACGTCATATTACATTATTGGACCTGGGGCCCTCTACTTTATGAAAGTTTTACAATAATTCAAATAATTTCAACTTTAATAAAGTTGACATCTGACGTCTTGTCCTCTACTCTTTAGCAATCTCCTTTCCTTTGGACTTGTCCGAGCTAGAAGATTCTTCTATCTGGTTCTTGAACTGTTGTAGAAACATTTCAATGTCCATTTCTTCTGTGCTATGAATACTCTGAGTTCTGTGCTATGAATACTCTGAGTTCTGTGCTATGAATACTCTGAGAATCTCCTGCTACGCAGTTGTCTTCTTCTTCATTAGAAGTGGTCATGGATATATTATCTGAGAATTCTATACCCATATTTTTTGCTAAATCTTTTTTAACTTCTTCCATATATGATGCAAGGAGTTCCGATTTAGAAATAGTCCCTTGTTTCATCTGTAATTTTCTGGTTATATGTTTAAAAGGACTAATATTATCTTTTTCCTGTATAACTTCTGTTTGATTTTTGCTAGTCTCAATAGCCACATCAATTGAGTCTATTATCTCGCGTCGATGAAGTTTTCCCTCCATATCTCTCTGGAGTAATTTACTCCAAAATTTTGTATGAAATTTCCTTTTTAAGCAAGGAAACCCTTCTTCATTTGTATGAACTTCTATGGTCCATTTCATTATCCATGGGATAGAAAATTCTATAAAGAAATACATTAAGGATATTCCCTTAAAATATATGTCTTCTTGTTGTAATCTTATTATTTTGGGCGAAACATCAACCCATTCAGCATATAATTTTTTATAATCCTCTGGAAGGATATTCAAGGTTGGGCCATATAAAGTCCACCACTGACAGAACCAATTTGGTATATGTTGTCTGAAAACATTTGAACATATTTTGATGAACCATGAATGCTTCTTATTAGCATTCTCATATAATAAGGCTTTATTAAAGCTCTCAATGTAGTCCCAGTAATTAAACTTAACAGCTATTCTTTGTTCTGGATGGGTGTATTCTTTTTCCTTCATCGTACTGATTCCCCATTCTTCTGGGGTAAATATCTTTTTTATAATAATTTTTGAAAAGTTATAAACTTTCTTGGTATTTGCTGGGAAAAAATGCTGGAATTCAGCAGACCCAATAGATGAGAGTATAATCTCATAATGCATTCTATATTTATATATTGGGACATCATATGATGCCGTATCAAAATATCTTGACATGATTTGCCAAGGATCCTCTCTCCATTGTAAATCTCTTGGCTCAAGAAAAAGTATTACTTCATCTTTCTCATTTTTATCATATATCTCAATATTTTCACCTACTTGTCATTGACGACAGCTGAATATGATGGTGGTGCATTGTTCTGAGGTTGCCTTGATTGTATAAAATTCATGAATTCTCTATACATTGGATGTTCGGTACTAATTTCTGAGATACCTGTAGAAGTACCTGTAGAGGTACCTGCAATGTTTGAGGCTATTAGCCTCTGGTTTCCAAATTGAGCCAGAATATTATTTCTGCTCATGGATGCTCGCTCTTCCTCTTCCTCTTCCTCTATTAGAGGAAAAACTTCCCGATGGCCGCATTATTCTGTATTCAGAAAATAAAGAATTATTAACTCAAATATTCTCTAGTAAGGAAATCGGGAAGACTATTATCTGTTCCCTTCTTATAATGTATCTCAAAATCAAATGGTGCTAATAAAGCTTGCCATCTTGCAAACATTTGTTTAGAAACATCATGTTTTACATCTTTATTAAAGATGAATTTAGCTGTTTGACAATCAGTTTTTATGATAAACTTTTGATTATATAAATCTCCTTGGAATTTTAAAACACTTTTGACTATGGCTAGAATTTCTTTAGCTACAGTAGCATAATTTTTTTGACTATTATTCTATTTCCCTGAATAGAATTGTATAAGGTATTCTTGTCTTTCAGCCGGAGAGATTTGTTTTAAAATTCCCCCATAACCAATATTAGTGGCATCTGTCTCCACTATTTTTTGCCAATTTGGATTAGCCAGAGTGAGACATGGTAGGTTATTAACCTTTGCCTTAATATGCTTGACTGCTTTTGTATGATTATCAGTCCAAGCTTTAGGGCTTTTTCTTAACCTATCATATAATATAACTGTGTCTTTAGCTAGATCCTTTATAAAAGGAGAAATGTAATTTAAACTTCCTAAGAAATGTTGAAACTGAGTTTTATCAGTAATAACGTCAGGAAATTTAGACGCAAACTCAATACTTCTCTGAATTGGAATAATTTTTCCTTTTTCAATATTATGACCCAAGAATCTTACATTGGTTTGGAAAATATGCATTTTTGGTCTAGATATAACCAAATCATTTTGAATTATAATTTTCTTAAATAGGTCAAGATGCTTAAAATGCATTTCTAAGATTTTTGAGAATACCAAAATATCATCTATATAAACAATGATAAAATTGCAAAAAGGGTTAAAAATATCATTCATAATTTTTTGAAATTCAGAAGGGGCATTTTTTAACCCAAAAGGCATAACATTCCACTCATATTGTCCCATTGGGACGTTAAAGGCTGTTTTATGTTTATCTTTTTCAGAAATTTGAATTTGCCAATATCCTGATTTTAAATCAAATTTTGAAAATATTATAGCTTCATGAAGTCTATCTAATAAATCTTTTTTATTAGGAATAGGATATCTAATCCATTTCAAAACTTTATTTAGGGGTTTATAATTTAAGACCAGTCTGGGTACTCCTCTTTCTTGCTCTGCGTGCTTATTAACATAGAAAGCAGTGCAGGACCATGGAGATTTTGAGGGTCTTATTAATCCCTTTTGAAGAAGAGTATCAATCTCTCTTTTACATAAATCCAAATATTCTGAATTCATTTGGCAAGGTCTTGCCTTAGTGGGAATATTATCCTCAGAAAATTCTTCCTCATAAGGAAGACTTACCACATGTTTTTTCCTTTCCCAAAATACATTTGGGTGGGGTGATCTCCACATATCTGTAGGGAGAATTGATTCTTTAAAATTTCAATTTTTCCTTGGATCTTAGGATTTTGTAAAGTTTCTTCTATAGTAAGACTACAAATCTCACTTTTAAGAAAATCGATTTGTTTATTTTTTAAAGAAATCATATCTTTAACTTCATTAACGAATTTTGAGAATGGTTGAGATATAAAATCTATTATCATTTTTCTTCCTTCAAAGGTACCTGTTATTCCAGTCTCATCCCAGAGAGTTATGGGATATATATGCCAGAAAAAAGGCATTCCTAAAATAATTTCGTTAGAAATGTTTATTATTAAAATAAAACTTTCAGGCATACATATATTATTTATACAAATATATGCTTTAGGAATTTTATATTCAATATCCATTTTATGACCACTAGCATTTCGAAGACTATGAGTAGTTTTCTTAAAATATTGTGATGGAATTAATCCTTCCTGAATGCAATTTAAATCAGCTCCGCTATCAATAAGAGCAATAAAATCTTTTTTTAAGTTATAATCAATAAAAAGCTTTATTTTTGCCAAAGGTTTATGAGCCGTAATTAGCTCGATTGTCTCTAAAAATAAATTCTTATTACTTGTAAATTCACTAGAGATATCATGAAAATTATCTTCAGGGATATCAGGGGGGTTATTATCAACCATAACCTGTTTCCCATTACCTTTATTTTCTATATGACTAATTCTCTCATCAAGAACCATATTATGATTCTTCAGAGAAGATATTTCTTTTTTGAGATTATTAATCTCCTCAATCAAGTCTTGAATTGTAGTGGGAATATGATCCCTTTGAGACCTAAGTTTTAACTGTCTCTTTACTTCTGCCATGGTATAAGCATTATGATGAGCGGTATTATTTTTAGGAATACTAGTATTATTTGTGGAAGTACTAGCATTACCAATTTTGTCAATAATTTGGGATCTCAGCGTTGGATCATCAATCATCTTGAGAATTTCCATCCAATTATCATTACTGATGACATTGATATTCAAGTCTTTGAACTGAGAATATAACTGATAGAATTCATCCTTGTCTTTATTATCACAAGGTTGGCCAATCTGGCAAGACGTACATTCTTCCTCTGATGAGGACATGTAATCTTCTTCATGAAGAACTTTTAGGTCTTCACTTGTAGAGGATTCTTCCCCATCACTATTGTTTTGGCTAGAATTTTCCGAAGAAGAGTTAAGGAGGATTTTATATAAAGAATCCTTAATATTATCCTCTAGGTCAAGGTTTTTAATCTTATCCTTGACTCTGCAATCTCTTGCATAATGGCCTATTCTACCACATTTGTGGCAAGCATTTGGTCTATAATTCTTATAAAACTCCTTTTTCCCTTTATAATCCATTTTTCTTTTTTCACGCTTGTCTAAGCGTTTCTTTTTCCTGTGTTGCCTATAAGGTTTTTTCTTATAATCTCTTTTTCCTCTATGTCTATTAGTCTTTTTAGAGGATTCAGGCATGTCTATTGCGAATTGCTCACAAAATTCTCCTAATTGTTGTTTTTCATTCAAGTGATATCTCTTTATTTGTTGATTCAACTTGATCTCGTTGCATAAAGAGAGACCTTCTTGGGTACAAACACTTATAAGCTTTCTATAGGTATACTTATCGTAATTAGTACTCACCCCATCTCCTCTAAGGGCTTTCCTAACCCTTTCTACAAATAAAGCAGGGAGTCCGTCTATAAACTTGGATTTCCAATGAGAGTTATTACACTCGGGTAATTCCATTACTCTAGATAAAAAAAACTTCCTTGTACCATCTAAAAGACGTGAGGGTTTTACATCTAAGGTTTTGGAGCATAGTCCTTATGGTCTCACTATTGTCTGACCATCTACCAGAAAAATATTCTATAATGGTTAGGACCAAGGTGTAGACTACATTTGGAATCATTCCACTTTCGTCCTTAATAGCATTAAAAATGGCCATTCGTTGAGATTCTGAGAGATAATTATACCACCATCCTTTTAATTGGCCTGTAAATCCAGCAATAATCATGTTAGCTGTATCCTTTTCAGAATTCTTGTTGGCCTTGCAAATCGTACTATACATAAGAATTCTGTGTGCCAGTGTGTAAATCTGTCTGTCAGTAAAACCATCAATATTCCATTCATAAATTTCTGTCCCACTGAAACTGTTAGAGACATAATATTCTTGTTCTTCAAGAAGGATGTCTTGAGGAGTTGGTCTAGGATAATAGTACATCCTTTGAATTGGTTTTCTAGCATGTTTTTCTGAGATTTTATTAATCTCATTTGGAGTATTACTATCAGTGGCCTCATTTTCACTTAGTTGAAGGGGATTAATATTTAATCCTTCAATCCTTTCTTGAAGCAACCTTTCAATATTATCAAGCTTTGATAATTTAAAATCCTTAATCTCTGGAGGGGGTTGGATAGTAGGAGTAGCCTTCTCCTTCCCTTTATCAGGGATTTTGGACTTCTGTAATTCAGAACATAAATGACTAATTTTATCATGTAAAGAGAGAATATGTTCTCCTAAAATGCTCACATAAACATTCGTGTAATTGTTTTGTCTTATTAACATTTTAACATGCTTAGATGTAATAAGAGCAGTGTCATTTTCATCAAATAATTCTGCAAATGCAGTAAAATATACAGTTTTATTATCTTTTTCAATTTGAAAAGATTGTTGAGGAGGTAGGAGAGATTTGGTAATTGTACCATCAGATAATTTATAATCTTGTTCTAACATAGAAATATAGTTATAAACATATTTTATCATGAACCATGGTACAAATGCTATAGCTTTATTTACTTTAAAAAGATCATTATAAAAATCTTCTTGAAAATATGTATGTTGATCATTATTGAAATTTTTGAAAAACCATTTTCTAAATGATTCCCATTTGGGCTGAAAAAATTCATTTGAATTTTTCTTTCTTACCGGTGATCCCGGTCTAAAATCAATAAGTTTTGATCTATCCATGTAAACCATTTGGAAAGTCCATTTCGGACAAAGTAGGGTCCATATCATGGGTAACTATATGATTTTCAATTTTGATATTATCAACTATTTTTCCCTCTCTCATATCAGAGGTAGATACTCTAGAATTATCTTCTTCTCTAATCTGAGAAGTAGACGCTCTGGAAGGCATATCAACAATATAATAAGTAGGAGATATATAAGATGAGTTAGATCTAAACATTCTAGAAGAAAAGCCTATATTATCAGCATAACTCATTAACAAATTTTGGTCAGTGAATTTAATTCTCACCGTCCCATCATGAGTTTGCTCAATGTCAGAAATATCAGGATTTATATTATTTTTGGGTGGAACAGCCTCTTCGATCACCCACTCTTTAGGAAAATTAATTTCATCTCATTTAATAGGCCTTCTAGTTATAACTTTAGACTTACTAAAATTTGTTTCTATAAGAATTGTTTCATTTTTAAAATCCATGATTTTACACATAAGGTTCAAAGTATATAATGGTTTATAGTAAATTCTATAACAAATACATATAACTTCAGTAACATGCAAATAATCATAACCATGTAATTTTATACTTAATATTAAAGTAATTCAGAGAATTCTCATCATTTAATGAAATTTGCAAATTAGGATAGACGTTAAAATAAACAGGACCATAGGCTAAACTGGTTTGAACCGTCCCTATAAGGGATTTTTTCCAGTTCTGATTTCTGCCATCCCTTAGAGCTGCTACGAAGCTTTCAGGTAAACCTCTCAAAGTGAGTGGCTTAAAGGCAACTTGTACTAAACCAATATGCATAAATCTACGAGTTTCCCTATAAGGGGCAAAATCACTTTCAGACAGCTGTGGTTTTTACAATTTGTTTAAATCCTATTTTTTCAAAAGTACCCATTTGGTATATAACCTTGGGTTGGATTTTTGGAATCGTCCATTTATTAAGAAGATCCAGTTGTTGAGGCATATCATATTCCTCTTTTCTATTGTTTTTAACAGTAGTATGCTTCTTAATGATGTTCTTAAAAATAAGATTTGTTGGACTACCAACACCTACTACTATCAATAACATGACTCTGATACCAACTAATGGTAGGATCGCTTTGATGTAACTACAGGTTCGTTTACGACTCATATAATCTAGGAATGAAAAGAACTTTTACGGTTCCAATCTAGCCCAAATAAACGCTTTTATAAGAATTATAGACCAAATGCTTGCCACAAATGTGGTAGAATAGGCCATTATGCAAGAGATTGCAAAGTCAGGGATAAGATTAAAAACCTTGACCTAGAGGATAATATTAAGGATTCTTTATATAAAATCCTCCTTAACTCTTCTTCGGAAAATTCTAGCCAAAACAATAGTGATGGGGAAGAATCCTCTACAAGTGAAGACCTAAAAGTTCTTCATGAAGAAGATTACATGTCATCATCAAAGGAAGAATGTACGTCTTGCCAGATTGGCCGACCTTGTGATAATAAAGACAAGGATGAATTCTATCAGTTTATTCTCAGTTCAAAGACTTGAATATCAATGTTATCAGTAATGATAATTGGATGGAAATTCTCAAGATGATTGATGATCCAACGCTGAGATCCCAAATTATTGACAAATTTGGTAATACTAGCACTTCCACTAATAATACTAGTATTTCTAAAAATAATACCGCTCATCATAATTCTTATACCATGGCAGAAGTAAAGAGACAGTTAAGACTTAGGTCTCAAAGGGATCATATTGCCACTACAATTCAAGACTTGATTGAGGAGATTAATAATCTCAAAAAAGAAATATCTTCTCTGAAGAATCATAATATGGTTCTTGATGAGAGAATTAGTCATATAGAAAATAAAGGTAATAGGAAACAGGTTATGGTTGATAATAACCCCTCTGATATCCCTGAAGATAATTTTCCTGATATCTCTAGTGAATTTACAAGTAATAAGAATTTATTTTTAGAGACAATCGAGCTAATTAGGGCTCATAAACCTTTGGCAAAAATAACGCTTTTTATTGATTATAACTTAAAAAAAGATTTTGTTGCTCTTATTGATAGCGGAGCTGATTTAAATTGCATTCAGGAAGGATTAATTCCATCAAAATATTTTAAGAAAACTACTCATAGTCTTCAAAATGCTAGTGGTCATAAAATGGATATTGAATATAAAATTCCTAAAGCATATATTTGTATAAATAATATATGTATGCCTGAAAGTTTTGTTTTAATAAAAAACATTTCTAACGAAATTATTTTAGGAATGCCTTTTTTCTGGCATATTTATCCCATAACTCTCTGGGATGAGACTGAAATAACAGGTACCTTTGAAGGAAGAAAAATGAGAATAGATTTTATATCTCAACCATTCTCAAAATTTGTTAATGAAGTTAAAGATATGATTTCTTTAAAAAATAAACAAATCGATTTTCTTAAAAGTGAGATTTGTAGTCTTACTATAGAAGAAACTTTACAAAATCCTAAGATCCAAGGAAAAAATTGAAATTTTAAAGAATCAATTCTCCCTACAAATATGTGGAGATCACCCCACCCAAATGTATTTTGGGAAAGGAAAAAACATGTGGTAAGTCTTCCTTATGAGGAAGAATTTTCTGAGGATAATATTCCCACTAAGGCAAGACCTTGCCAAATGAATTCAGAATATTTGGATTTATGTAAAAGAGAGATTGATACTCTTCTTCAAAAGGGATTAATAAGACCCTCAAAATCTCCATGGTCCTGCACTGCTTTCTATGTTAATAAGCACGCAGAGCAAGAAAGAGGGTTACCCAGACTGGTCTTAAATTATAAACCCCTAAATAAAGTTTTGAAATGGATTAGATATCCTATTCCTAATAAAAAAGATTTATTAGATAGACTTCATGAAGCTATAATATTTTCAAAATTTGATTTAAAATCAGGATATTGACAAATTCAAATTTCTGAAAAAGATAAATATAAAACAGCCTTTAATGTCCCAATGGGACAATATGAGTGGAATGTTATGCCTTTTGGGTTAAAATATACCCCTTCTGAATTTCAGAAAATTATGAATGATATTTTTAACCCTTTTAGCAATTTTATCATTGTTTATATAGACGATATTTTAGTATTCTCAAAAATCCTAGAAATGCATTTTAAGCATCTTGACCTATTCAAGAAAATTATAATTCAAAATGGTTTGGTTATATCTAGACCAAAAATGCATATTTTCCAAACCAATGTTAGATTCTTGGGTCATAATATTGAAAAAGGAAAAATTACTCCAATTCAGAGAAGTATTGAGTTTGCGTCTAAATTTCCTGACGTTATTACTGATAAGACTCAGCTTCAACGTTTCTTAGGAAGTTTAAATTACATTTCTCCTTTTATAAAGGATCTAGCTAAAGACACAACTATATTATATGATAGGTTAAGAAAAAGTCCTAAAGCTTGGACTGATAATCATACAAAAGTAGTCAAGCATATTAAGACAAAGGTTAATAACCTACCATGTCTCACTCTGGCTAATCCAAATTGGCAAAAAATAGTGGAGACAGATGCCTCTGATATTGGTTATGGGGGAATTTTAAAACAAATCTCTCCGGCTGAAGACAAAAATACTTTATACAATTCTATTCAGGGAAATAGAATAATAGTCAAAAAAATTATGCTACTGTAGCTAAAGAAATTCTAGCCATAGTCAAAAGTGTTTTAAAATTCCAAGGAGATTTATATAATCAAAAGTTGATCATAAAAACTGATTGTCAAACAGCTAAATTCATCTTTAATAAAGATGTAAAACATGATGTTTCTAAACAAATGTTTGCAAGATGGCAAGCTTTATTAGCACCGTTTGATTTTGAGATATATTATAAGAAGGGAACAGATAATAGTCTTTCCGATTTCCTTACTAGAGAATATTTGAGTTAATAATTCTTTATTTTCTTAATACAGGATAATGCAGCCATCGGGAAGTTCTTCCTCTAATAGAGGAAGAGGAAGAGGAAGAGCGAGCATCCATGAGCAGAAATAATATTCTGGCTCAATTTGGAAACCAGAGGCTAATAGCCTCAAACATTGCAGGTACCTCTACATGTACTTTTACAGGTATCTCGGGAATTAGTACCGAACATCCAATATATAGAGAATTCATGAATTTTATACAATCAAGGCAACCTCAGAACAATGCACCACCATCATATTCAGCTGTCGTCAATGACGAATTAGGTGAAAATATTGAGATATATGATAAAAATGAGAAAGATGAAGTAATACTTCTTCTTGAGCCAAGAGATTTACAATGGAGAGAGGATCCTTGGCAAATCATGTCAAGATATTTTGATACGGCATCATATGCTGTCCCAACATATAAATATAGAATGCATTATGAGATTATACTCTCATCTATTGGGTCTGCTGAATTCCAGCATTTTTTCCCAGCAAATACCAAGAAAGTTTATAATTTTTCAAAAATTATTATAAAAAAGATATTTACCCCAGAAGAATGAGGAATCAGTACGATGAAGGAAAAGGAATACACCCATTCGGAACAAAGAATAGCTGTTAAGTTTAATTATTGGGACTACATTGAGAGCTTTAATAAAGCCTTATTATATGAGAATGCTAATAAGAAGCCTTATTATCCTTAATGTATTTCTTTATAGAATTTTCTATCCCATGGATAATGAAATGGACCATAGAAGTTCATACAAATGAAGAAGGGTTTCCTTGCTTAAAAAGGAAATTTCATACAAAATTTTGGAGTAAATTACTCCAGAGAGATATGGAGGGAAAACTTCATGGACGCGAGATAATAGACTCAATTAATGTGGCTATTGAGACTAGCAAAAACCAAATAGAAGTTATACAGGAAAAGGATAATATTAGTCCTTTTAAACATATAACCAGAAAATTACAGATGAAACAAGGGACTATTTCTAAATCAGAACTCCTTGCATCATATATGGAAGAAGTTAAAAAAGATTTAGCAAAAAATATGGGTATAGAATTCTCAGATAATATATCCATGACCACTTCTAATGAAGAAGAAGACAACTGTGTAGCAGGAGATTCTCAGAGTATTCATAGCACAGAAGAAATGGACATTGAAATGTTTCTACAACAGTTCAAGAACCAGATAGAAGAATCTTCTAGCTCGGACAAGTCCAAAGGAAAGGAGATTTCTAAAGAGTAGAGGACAAGACGTCAGATGTCAACTTTATTAAAGTTGAAATTATTTGAATTATCGTAAAACTTTCATAAAGTAGAGGGCCCCAGTACCAATAATGTAATATGACGTAAGCACTTACGTCATGAAGTTTAAATTTTTCTGTCAATCCCTTCTATAAAAGGGCTACTCATTGTATATAGAAGGCAGGCTTCAGCCAACCCTTCGAATATTACTCTCTCTCTCTGGAGTACTGAAATAAAATTATTGTGGATATTTTGTAATTTGAAGAATCATTGATCCCCAGTTAAGGTATTTCTCTTCCATTTCTTATTTTCCTTAATCGTTTTAAAGATTTTGTAGCCTAAATGATAGGCTAAACAACTCGTGTTGGACTAACAACAACTGCAACTATTAAGACATGGTTAGAAAAAGATTTTTCCGATTTCTCTGAGGTCGATGTAGTATAGTCAAGGATAAAAAGAACTTGGCTTAGTCCGGAGTTCCTGGTTAGGCCCATGTCAGCCATGTGGAGGCGTTTATTTGGGCTAGATTGGAACTGTAAAAGTTCTTTTCATTCCTAGATTATATGAGTCGTAAACGAAGAAGAAAGAACTTGGTTTAGTCCGGAGTTCCTGGTTAGGCCCATCTCAGCCATGTGGAGGCGTTAATTTGGGCTAGATTGGAACCATAAAAGTTCTTTTCATTCCTAGATTATATGAGTCGTAAACGAACCTGTAGTTACATCGAAGCGATCCTACCATTAGTTGGTATCAGAGCCATGTTATTGATAGTAGTAGGTGTTGGTAGTCCAACACATCTTATTTTTATGAACATCAATAAGAAGCATACTACTGTTAAAAACAGTAGAAAAGAGGAATATGATATGCCTCAACAACTGGATCTTCTTAATAAATGGACGATTCCAAAAATCCAAGCCTATGGTCCTGTTTATTTTAACGCCTATCCTAATTTGCAAATTTCTTTGAATGATGAGAATTCTCTGAATACTTTAATATTAAGTATAAAATTACATGGTTATGATTATTTGCCTGGTACTGAAGTTATATGTATTTGTTATAGAATTTACTATAAATCATTATATACTTTGAACCCTATGTGTAAAATCATGGATTTTAAAAATGAAACGATTCTTATAGAAACAAATTTTAGTAAGTCTAAAGTTATAACTAGTTGTCACGACCCGATTTCTCGGTCATGATGGCACCTACAACCCCCCAGTAGGTGAACCAATTCCCGTAGCCCAGGAGAGTTAGTAATGGGCTACTATCTAACAAATAAGCGAAAGAATAGTTTAACAGGAGTATATATATACACATATGCCGAAACTAAACCAAATCCCAAGACCTGGTATCATAGTATAGAGCCAAACTACATACATGGAGTGCAAACGATCCAAAACAATATATACAGATGTCTCTGAATGGTAATAGAGTACATAAAGAAGAAGATAAACTAAAGCTAAGCTCCGATCGCCAAGAGCTCACCCTCAGTCTGAAGTAGTCCCCAACAGATCTCCAAGCACGAATCACAGCGATCTAACGGCGATGGCCTACGCTAGGATCTGCACCCAAAGATGCAGGGGGGTAGGGTGAGCACCAAATGCGAAGCATAAGGTACCCAGTAGGTATCATAGACCGACTGGGCACATATAAGATGAAAGCGTAGTAACAGGCAGAATAGAAGCAAGTAGTCACAGAAATCAACGAAAGGTACACAGGAACTAGCCAGAGGGAAATCAACAGAACCACATGTGAGGCCAGTAAGCCAAATATATACACCATAGGCACAAGTGAAAGTAGTAAATAATGCACCTGGGGTCCTAGCAATAACTGTGTATGCATAATAAGTTTACGAAATGGACGGTATACCGGTAACCTCAAGTGTAAGAAGAGGGAAAGAGTAATGATAGGCATGCTCAGAGACATGAATCAAACTCAACTAATCATATCAATCTCAATCCACAAACTAACAATTTAGCAGTAACCAATTTCATAATTAACCAGAACAGGGAATAATTCTGTAAGTAAATAGCAAGAGTCTACCTACAGTCCCCCGGCCGCCCATACAACCGAGGAACACAAACAAGTGAAAACTAACCCTCTGGCATCCCATACTACCGGAGCGTACAATCAACGAACAACAAACAAGGGTGGAGCCTCAAACAATGAATGATATGATGCATGAAGATTTCAAGTAAAATGGTATCCCTGTATGTACCTCCTCTGGTGCCGATCTGGCCCAGCAGGTAGGTTCCATGGAAGGACACTGCCCGTATACCTCTACTCCACCATATACCCTTCCTCCGGCACACGCAGCTCGCAGCCCCAGGCCAGGATGGCAAGGTCCATGGAGGTCCCTGACCCCATACTAAAACTCAGTATCAAAACATGTCCTCCGGAAGCAAGTCCGATTTCAAGATAGAGACCCAGTCTCGAATATGCATGCCCAGACCCTGTCCAGGACTAAATTAGTAGGAAAATATCTCAAAAACCCCTCCAAGGGTGCCCGGGCATAACCAGGTCTAAACAGTAGAAAGTCGTCTCAGGTGCTCGGTCCGATCGAGGCTAAAATTTATCTCAAGTAGCAAAAAAACTCAACTAGCACCCCGGCCCTGCCGAGTCTAGCGTTAATCGTAAAACTGGTGATTTAAATCATAATTTTACTTCCTTTTACCCAAGAATATTCACAAGTTAAATCAAACCATTTCCAAATTATTTCCATAAAAAACGGGCCCCCGGGGCAATGCAAGGTTTAGAAAATAGTGTTAGTAGGCCCGAAGCCCAAACTGTAGTAAAATATGGATAAAACCTCTTTATATGCATGGAAATGGTATGATCAAACACAATAGCTGCCCAACAGCTCACAATCAACCTATCGACCCTGCACAGGCCCACAGCTACTCAACAAGCATAACCAGCCTAGAAGGATAATTCTATGCCCGGGACTCGCGGACATTCCCAAAATCCCATCTTCTATGTTCCAGAGTCAACAAGGTCTCACAGGACCACAGGGGTAAATAAAATATATCGTCAAGTACTACAAGCAACGGAGGAACAAAAGTAGGCGGACATGAATAAAGCGGTCGAGGTCTGTGGTACCAACCTAATAAACCAACCCAAGGATGCCCATTAATACAATTTTATCCTATATATGCGGAGTCTAGGGAAAATAAACCGTAACCTACCTGTCGTCCGACGACAAGCTGTTAGGACAACGATTTCCGAGCTCGAACCACTCCGAAAAGCTCCAAAATGAAATCAAACTTGAACTCGTGATTGAATAACTTGACGTAAATAATTGATTTTCTTTCGAACATTTAATATAACGTCAACATATAATTGGTTTCACCAACCTCTTCTTCGTATGCGTATGTATATGGAGAAGCCAACAAAACATTACTTTAGGTAATGAATGAAATAAAAGTTTAAATGAACTTGTTGATTTCTAATATAAATAGCACCACTACCACCGCTGTTCATTTTAAAAAGGTAAGATAAAATGGTTACATTTTAATGAAAGCAAGTGAGTTAACTGAATGCCACCTGTTAGAAATCATACAAGCTGCCACACTACACACTTCCACGTGGAAGTGTGTTGCTATCACTACACCATCTTTAATTCACTATATATGCATTCGGGTATTACATAAGTTCATGGTAAAATAAATATAGCTTTTTGAATATATCATAATGAATAGAAAATTATTTCAAACAAAACCTACTATATTATAATAATAATTTTCAACATAACTAAATTTACTATCTCCGTTAAAATATTACAATGTATACAAACCTTATAAAATAAGTACATACCCAATTATATCATAATAAAAGTATTTTTCATAAACCTTTAAAATATTTTAAAAAGGTAATAAAAATATAACTTTTTACCACACTCAACTTTAAAATAAAATATTTTCAAATATACGCGCGATGCTAATAAAATTCTTAAATTTAGGTTCGCAATTCACCATCGCACGATTTGATACTCAAGAACTCTCTTGGAACCCTCCCTTATGTTTTCTCACTGTTCGCGACCCGGTTCGATTTTGACCTGACCCGGTTCGCGACCCGGTTCGCAACCCAGTTTCTGCCACATAGTCCGCGGTAAAACAGTCATAACTTTTTACTCCGAGATCAGCTAGACGTGAGGTTTTGTGCTTCGGAAACTAGACTCGTAGACCTTCGATTTGGTATTTCGGGGGACTTCTAACTCTTTATATATTGAAAGAAAATCTCTGAGACATTTTACCCAAAGTTCAGAAAATTTATTAAAGAAACTTACGATAACCTTTGCCGACTTGTTTGACTTCAAAACTTATCATACGACCAAACAAATGGACCCGGCATCAATATACCGGTCCCGACAAGCCTTAAATGACTTGGGGTCACTACAAACAAGCTCTAACGGTACAAGAAAAACGTATATGTGGA
The DNA here is from genome assembly GCA_003996215.1 of Jaltomata sinuosa. Lineage (NCBI taxonomy): Eukaryota > Viridiplantae > Streptophyta > Magnoliopsida > Solanales > Solanaceae > Jaltomata > Jaltomata sinuosa. The sequence continues at coordinate 20,986 of QJPP01006263.1, forward strand.
AATAACCGGAAGGGTCATTACATCATCCACTACTAAAAAGGACTTTCGTCCTCGAAAGTCAAGGTCAAGGGGGTACCTGAAGGCTCAAACAGCTACGGATACTGAGCCCGTATATCTCTCTCGGTCTCCCAGGTAGCCTCCTCGACTGGACGGTGCCTCCACTGAACCTTAACAACCGGGATCTCTCGAGACCTCAATCTCCTGACATCTCTGGCCAAAATAGCTGCCGGCTCCTCAACAAAGGCTAAACCTTCACCCAACTGAACTGAATCCCATTGCAACACATGAGACTCATCTGGGACATACCGACGTAAACTCGAAACATGAAATACAGGATGTATAGCGAAAAACATCGGAGGCAAGGCTAGCTGATAGGCAACGCTACCAACCCTCTGAAGAATCTCAAACGGCCCAATGTACCTGGGGCTAAGCTTGCCCCGCCTACCAAATCTCATCACGCCCTTCATGGGCGATACACGGAGAAACACCAAGTCACCGACACTAAACTCCAAGGCACGAAGCCTACGATCAGCATAACTCTTCTGCCTGCTTTGAGCTGCCCGAAGTCTGTCCTGAATCGCTCGAACCTGATCAAAGGAATCTCAAAGCAAACCTGTGCTCTGTGGCCTAGAACTAAAACCATCAAACCAACCTACCGGTGATCTGCAACGCCTGCCATACAAAGCCTCAAAAGGTGCCATGCAAATACTCGAATGGAAGCTGTTATTATAAGCAAACTCTGCGAAGGGAACAAACTGATCCCAAGAACCTCCAAAGTCAAGAACACAGGCCCGAAGCATGTCCTCCAGAATCTGAATGGTCCTCTCGGACTGGCCATCTGTCTGAGGGTGGAAAGCGGTACTAAGGTGAACCTATGTACCCAAATCTCGCTGAATAGCCCTCCAAAACTGAGATATGAACTGAGTGCCACGGTCTGAAATGATAGAAGCTGGGACACCGTGCAACTAAACAATCTCACGAAGGTAGATCTGAGCTAACCTCTCTGCGCCATAAGAAGTCTGAATCAGCAAGAAATGTGCTGACTTAGTCAGCCTATCAACAATCACCCATATGGAATCAAACCCATGAGAAGTTACGAGGCAAACCAACAACAAAGTCCATAGTAATCCCTTCCCACTTCCACTCAGGAATGGGAAGTTGCTACATCAAACCACCAGGTCTCATGTGCTTGAACTTAACCTGCTGACAGTTCAAGCACCGAGATACGAAATCCGCTATATCCCACTTCATACCACTCCACCAGTAAAGCTGCCTCACGACTCTA
>QJPP01006265.1:0-20800 GCA_003996215.1 Jaltomata sinuosa
AGAATTTATAACAATTAATCTCACACACTCTTAGCACCAAGAAACTATATCGCTACCAACTATCAAACACCCGCTCGGCTTAAGCATACTCATTCAAATCATATTCACACAATGACATACAAGGATCCATACAGTCAATTGTTTCAATATAAGCTCAAAACCAGAAAATTTTTAAAGGGCCTCGTTTTTAGACAAGAACAACGCATGCTTGCTATAGAAACTAAAAAAAAAAATAAAATAACCTAAACATGCCGGTTCTACTAGATAGCACACCGGAGGAAAAAGAAATCGGCAACAAAAACCCTCGGTGGTGACTCACAGGTTTCCCCACGAATTAATTAGACTATAATACAACAACAATTTATGGGTTGCCTCCCATACAGCGCCTGATTTAATGTCGCGGCACGACGCGGGTGTCTTGATTACTCAGACTTCATCAAGACACCCCAGAATGACTAAGAGTCAAATAAACACACTAGACTTAATCAAAAACCGTATTCCCCGGCAACGGCGCCACTTTTTGATAACGCTCAAACTACACCTCAATTTAAGAAGCGTAAGCGATCGTTGTCAAATATATAACCCAACAAGGTTGGGGTCGAATCCCACAGAGAATATGGTGATGATTAAGATTTTAGTGAAGTAGATGACTAGTCGTCAATCGTTTCCAGTAAATAAAAGGGGGGGTTTGTAATCAAATTGTAAACAAAACAATAATAAACGTAGGAGTTTAAATCAGTATGAGAGAATGCGAACTAGGGACGTGGTCACCATGGCGTTGTAACAATGTCGATTCTAGGCTTAACTGGATTCTTTCTATATGCGTGTCACGATGTGATTGCGTCAATTGTATCGTCTAAACGTCTCTCGACCAAATAAACAAATTTCCTTTTATCTTCTCTCGATCTCAAAAAGATGTGCTTTTTAGCTCTCAATCCTAACATCAAGTAGATTAATCCAGTTACGGCATTAATCTTTAAGACGAGAGTTGGTAGTCTCGAATCCTTGTTTTTAATCAAGTTTCCCGGTTTTAATCTCTTTCTCAAGCAAATTAAACCTAGGCATGTTCTAATGTTTGCAACCCACTAGAAAACGTGACATAATGTATGATTAACAACGTGATAATACATAAATCGAACCCAACGCTACCCGGAATCTATATTGCTACGTTTGCCATGGCTCCCACAACCCTAGTTGCGGGAGTTTTAGATAATCATGCTATAAAGAAAAGAGAAGAGAATTGAATTCATAATAAGGAGAAGAAGTTCTTACAATATAATGAAAACCAATCTTCAATAATCCAAGAACAAGAAAAACCAAGAACTCACGAACACGAATTCAAGAATCCGAAAACGTGTTGTTGCTCTCAAAAATTGACTAAAAACTATTCTAAAACTATTGGGTGTCTTCTAATTACATAAACCTATCATAGGATATTTATAGGAGTCAAAGAAACCAAATCCAAAACGGGCTAGGAATCCCCAAAACGCGGGTCGCCGACGTAAGCCACTGCCTTAGCGTGACGGTCAGGCTGACGGACCGTCACTGCCTTGACGGACCGTCGCCTGGACCGTCAGCCTTAGACAGTAGCACTGTCCCTTTGCTGCCTTGGAGTGACGGTCCTAGTGACGGACCGTCACATGTGTGACGGGCCGTCACTCAGGCCGTCACACTTAGGCAGATTGCTCTTTTTCGCGTATTTCCGTCCGTTTCCGTGTTTGTTTCCATTTCCTACAAATACAACATAAAAACATCAAAAACAACAATGGTTGCTTGAAAACGTACGATTGTTCTTAGTAAAAAGGAGTCGAAAGTGACGTAAATTAGCGTCACATCAGTGATGGTCTCACCCTCTTGCATTCTAAGAGATTCAAAATCCCTTTTCAAATTCAAGATCTGATTTTGTCTGCCTCGTTCACTTCCTTGATACTCCTTTTCGAGTTTGTCCCAAGCTTCTTTCGCTGTCTCACATGCAATTATTTTAGAGAAGATAGAATCTCCAACTGAATTTTGAATCACAATTTTGGCTTTGCATCTTCTGGTTTTCTCTTCTGAAAGAGTTTTGATTTGGGCAGAAGTAGAATTTTCAGGGAGTGGTTGTAAAGGTGATCCTTCCGTTACAACTTCCCACAAATCATAAGCTTCAAGATAAGACTTCATCTTCACTGCCCAAATTTGATAATTTTCACCAGTGAAAATTTGTGGAGCAGTCAAAGAAAGACCATTGCTTGCCATGGTTGATGAAAAATAGGTTAAAAGTGGTATGGATTAAAATTGGTTAAAATTGATATTGGTTGAAAATAGCCCTGAGCGTTAAAAGTAAGCACGGGTTAAAATAAGTTGAAAATGAGTATGGATTAAAAATAGTTGAAAGTTTTTTTTTTTCTCAACAAAGGCACAAGATCATGAAGGCTCTGATACCACTGTTATGTTTTTTGGAGATTTTGGAGAGAGATGCAAACAATAAAATAGAAAATATGAATGAAAACTTTCTCATATTAATTTCATTAATAATAAGCCTTTATATAGGCACATAAACAAAGTAGTAGACTCCTCCTATATCTAAAGTACTAAACTCTTATTAAAACTAATAAACTGAATATTCAACTAAATCAATAATTAGACTCCTCAAATAACTAAACAACTAATTATTCTAGAAACTATGTAGCAGTAACAGATGCAATATCCAACAACGCTCACACATAATAGAAGCATCCGAGCTATGATTGTCGTAAATACTTGTATAATATGGGAGACACACAATTAATCTCTAGATAGACCATGAGATGATGTTATGAAAAACTAACTTGGTTTGACCATTGGAGGAAATATTGAATTTGCTAACAAAGTCCCTAATAAGAAGTTGATATAAAATAATAAGCTAAATATAAAATGTAGTAATACTCTTAATCGCGTGACATTATTTTGGAAAAACCGTGTGAGCTTAATACAAACCTGATAACATTAATCATATTAGAAGTATTTTTAAGCTGGATTTGCCAAACAAAAAAAAGTTCTAAGATTTCTCTCAAGTAAATTCTAAAGATTTTGAAAAGGGTTTGGAGCTTGTTAATCACCCCTCCCTCCCCCCTATCCCCACCCCCACTCCTACACACACAAATCACATAATCACATAGTTTGGAAAATGGCCACACTCTAAAAGGTGTAATATAGACAGCGTATCATGACAAACATAATTTCTATTATATAGAAGAGTCATGAGAAGGACGACCAAGGGCATTTTAGTAATTCTAATTTTATTTAAGAGTAAAATTATAATGATGTAGTTAATAATCAAAATAAAATTCTAGAAGAATTTAATTCTTTCTCAAGTTTTAGAAGACCATTTTAGTAATTCAACTTTATTCAAGGACAAGATTAAAATGGTGTAGTGTAATTAATGATCAAAAAAATTCTAGAAGAATCCAATTCTTTCTCAAGATTCACTAAGGCATTTTAGTAGTTCTAACTTTATTTAAGAGAAAAATTATAAATGCATAATTAATGATCAAAATAAAATTCTAGAAAAATTCAATTCTTTCTCAAGATCCGCAAAAGCCTTGTTCCATGTGAGGGACATTATTTTTATATATATAAAAGCCTTCTTAAATAATTAATTTTGTTTACGTTTACTTATGAACTAAAGAAGATTGTATATTTTTTGACTCAAAAAAAATTAAAAGGTATTTGTGTAGATTATCACATTAAGTTGCAATTTTAATCAAACTAATAATATATTGAATTGAATTGAAGTAGAAGGAGAGTCTTACGGTAACTGATAAAGTTACTTCTATGTGACTAGGAGGTCACGAGTTCAAACCATTGAAACAATCTCTTACAAAAATGTAGGATAATACTGTGTATGATAGACCCTTGTAGTCCGGCTCTTTTCGGAACCCGCGCATAGCATGAGCTTTAGTGCACCAAACTGCCCTAAAGGTTAGAATAAGTAATGAAACATATAAATCTTTTATGTTAATTGAAGGTTTAAACAAATTATAAGTTATTTTGATCAAATGAAAAATAATTTATTATGAACTATAAATGGAGAGTTTTATCATTACTCCGTGTATATATAGATAAAATAAATGAGAATCGATTATTTTTTCATGAAAAAAAATAAACAAAACTTTCAATGTTAGAACCGTAAATGGGCCTTTCCGTATCTAGTAGGTAATATAAATTGATGCTCAAAGCATCACGCGTTTATGCAAAGTTCGAAAAAGGATAGCATTTTAAAAGTGGTATAATATAAACAAACTATCATAATGCTAATAAATTTGACGATTTGAATCTGTAACCTATATAAATCACATGGAGACAAGTGTAATGTAGGTAGCTTATCCTGGCGCAAATATCACTGGTTGATTTCACTGTTCGAAAATGTGATTTATATATCACACGGAGATAATTTTACTGTAACTCAAAAAATACAATGACTCAAACTCTTGAGGCATAAACCACACGAAGGCAAGTGTAGTATAAAGAGTTTATCCTTACGCAAGCATCATTGGATGATTCTGTGATTGAAATTTGCGACCTATAAGTCATACAGAAATAACTTTATCGTCAACCGAAAAAAGGAAAGAAAACCCTCAAAATTCAATATACTCTGTTGCTTTTCCACTATTAAATCATGAGTGAATCCAGGTGAGAGATTCTCTTAAACAATGACTATAAATCATGTCAGAAAGTAGAAAATACATATACCATCCCTTCTACTTTTGTGTTATCTTCTTCCACAGTCTACAATACACACTCCATTTTCTCACTAAAACACACTAGCAAAATTTCTTCCACAATGCAGCTAACTCACTGACCCCAAAACCCCCCAAAAAAAAAACACAAAAAATACAGTTTATTATTGCAGAAAATATGTTCCAGAGAAGCTGCATTGTGGTTTACTTGATTTTAGCTTCATTTTTGCCTTTTGCTTTTGGGATTTTCTTGAATCTCACTCTACCTGGTCAGCATCCTGATCCTGAAGCTGTTGCTCTTGAAGTTAATAGGTAACAAAAAACATTTTTTTATGACTTCAACTACTAGTTTATAGTCTTTATATGTTGTTGACAAGTGAGGATGGCTTAAGTGGTTGAACACCTCTACCATTAACCAGTAGGTTGAGCGTTCGAGTTACGCTAGAGAGTAAGTGGAAATACTATTGATCCTCTTGACGGGGTGGGGTGGAAAAAAATGTCTTTCTCTGTTGTTGACAAGTGAGGATTGCTTAAGTGGTTGAGCTCCTCTACGAGTTAACCAGTAGGTTGAGGTATCGAGTCATACTAGAGGGTAAATGAAAACACTATGATCATCTTGATGCGGTGGGGTGGAAAAAAAAAAGTCTTTCTCTGTTGTCTACTTGCACCTCTGTTGTTTACATGTTCTGTTTTCCACAATGTAGGACTCCACAGCCAGAGGTGGGGGTAGGGCTGTAGGGTGATAGGGATGAAGGTTACGGGGTGCGGTTGAAGGTGAGGTGTGTTGGAGGATGCCGATGATACAATTAATGAACGTGAAATGCTACTTGTAGAACTTGTTTTCTCTATTTCTGTTGAGAAGTCATTTCCCTCATTTCTAAGTAATTTATTTTTCTAAAGAAAATATTTTTCAAATTTTTTTTTCAACTGAACATGAAAATTTCTTTTTAAAATTTTTCCTCCATACCGAACACACCCAAAAAAAAAATGTATGGATATGGATTTTTTTTTTTATATGAAGCGTGATAAACAGGATGATAATACGATATGATGACAATGTTGCAGTTGTTATTAATGAAGAAAAAAGCTTCCTTCCGCCTTTAATGAGTCTTACATAGTGTAAATTTGAATTAGTCGAGATTGCAACGAGTGAAAAACTAAAAAAAACAAAAAAACTTTAGGTTAATAGTCCCACATTTTGTTTTTTCTTTCTTGTTTTTGTCTTTCTTTGTTGTCTGCTTGCTCCTCTGTTCTTTACATGTTCTGTTTTTCACAATGTAGGACTCCCTATTCTTGAACTCTAGTTAATACAACCACTAGTTGTGGTAGGATGGATAGAAGGTCTCGAGTATGGGCTCTGAATATGTAACTTTTTTTTTGATAGAGAGTGTTTTCCTCCTTTAATGAGCCTTAGGCAGTAAAAGATCGAATTAATCAGGGCTTCAATGCGGATACTAAGCACTGAGTGAAAAACAAAAAAATAAAATAATTAGGTTAATAAACCCACATTTTGTTCTTTTTCAACTTTTTTCAAGAATGAAGTGTTAAATACCTAAGTTGTGCGGACTCTTCACTTTCGATGTCACACCTGTGTCGGACTCCCCTAAAATATACTATTTTTGAAGAATCCGACACGCATTCGTTGACATATTTAAAGAGTCCAACCAACATAGTTAAATACTACTAACATTTTATCCTCTACATTCAAGAGCAATTTTTTTTTTCCTTTTGATTAGTTGGAGTTTGATTTCTTTTAGGAATGGAGTTTCTCTTCTTCAAGCTTTTATTTCTTTATTTTATTTTATTGTAGTTTTTCTTGTTTCTTATTGGCTTTATGAGCTTTAATTAACATTTTAAAGTGCTCTTGATGTAGGTAGATATGGATATTTATTGGTTGCTTATTTTTCTATTTTTTTTTAAAAAATTATTATTTAACTTTCTCCTTTTATATTACTCCTATCTATTTGTGGGCCCTCAAATCACTTTACTTTTTGGATTTTTTTTTTCAGCCATACATAGAATCCATTTGCCTCTCTCTTTTTGTTTTGTGACTTATTGAAATGTTTCATAACTTTTTACCATGTTTGTACAAACATATATATAGAACTAGAGGAACACAAATTCTTCATTTACACAATTGTCCACAAAACTTTTCTTTTGTTCTTTCCCATATTCCTAAATCTTTTCGTTGGGATTTAACTTATATACACTGAAAGCGTAAGAAAAAAAAAGTATATTGTTAGTGTAACCTCTTGTATCATTTATATTTTTCAGTGTGTAAAAAGTTTAAACTCTTTTTGCCCCTAGGGCTTTGGTCTTGTGACAATAGTGGAGTGCACAATGTGTGAGTTCAATGCAAGTCACGAGTTTGACTTTAGTTGCACACTAAATTATAGAGAATGGACCTATTATTCAATGAATTTTAGATTGTGCCTCATTTACTGTCGCGATTTCTCGATTATAAGGAAAAGAAGTTATAGTAACTCTTTTCATTAATGTATTTGCAGGAAAGTGAATGAATCACTCTCAATTTTCCAATCAAGAAGAAAAATGTTGTCCTACACAAGTAGTGATCAATCCTCTTGCCAAACGGGCAACCCTATCGATGATTGTTGGCGTTGTGACCACAATTGGCAACTAAATCGCCAAAGACTAGCCGATTGTTCCATCGGTTTCGGGCAATACGCCCTCGGTGGGAAAGGCGGACGTTACTACGTGGTCACCTCGTCCTCGGACCCTGACCCCGTGAACCCGCCACCTGGCACTCTCCGATACGGTGTCATCCAGGAGGAACCTTTATGGATCGTTTTCGCAGCCAATATGGAGATTAAACTCTCGGAGGAGCTCATTTTCAACTCGTACAAAACCCTAGACGGGCGCGGGGTCAACGTGCATATAACGGGCGGGGGTTGCATTACGTTACAATACATCTCCAACGTCATCATACACAACATCCACGTGCACCATTGTTACCAATCGGGTGATACGAACGTGCGTTCGAGCCCGACTCACTTCGGATACCGAGGCAAGTCGGACGGGGACGGGATCTCGATATTCGGGTCCCGAGACATTTGGATTGACCATTGCTCATTTTCCAATTGTAAAGATGGATTGATTGATGTTGTGATGGGGTCAACAGGGATAACAATATCAAATAATCATTTTTCACATCATAATGAGGTAATGTTATTGGGACATAGTGATGATTATTTGCCAGATTCAGGGATGCAAGTGACAATATCATTTAATCATTTTGGGAAGAAATTAATACAAAGAATGCCAAGGTGTAGAAGAGGGTATATTCATGTTGTGAATAATGATTTTACAAGATGGGAAATGTATGCAATTGGTGGAAGTGGAAATCCTACTATCAATAGCCAAGGAAATAGATATATTGCACCCTTTGATCCTTTTGCTAAAGAGGTACACTTTTTTTCTTTACTGTTTATTTTCTTTAGCCGGTATATACTGATTATACACAATTATATATATATATATATATGCACATATATATTGTTGGCATGAGATTATATATGTTGCTTGAACTTTCTAAAATGACTATGAATGTGTGTCAAGTCCTCCAAAAATATCATTTTTGGCGAGATCGGACTCTGACAGCTTAAGGAAGAATGATGGGTCGACTCATTTCATTTAAGACATGAAATTGGAATCACATGTGTTCAACATTATTTCAAAGAGGTCGTAAATGAATTCAAATAAGAGAAACATGTTAAAGTGATGATTCATATAGTTAAAGCCAAATTTTGTGCTCTAAGTTGTATCGGATACCATTAATGTGAGATGTGATGTGTGTGGGGACATTACATGTAGGGATGGAGCCGCAATGCAAATTGTGTGTTTGATAGAACTCAATAATTTCAGCTCAATCATGTATTTATATTATAAAAGATATTTAATCATCTAGAACTCGTAAATAAAATAAATTATGATTCATTATCCATAACTAATTTTTTTTTCTTCATTGACTACAGACAGTCGTCGAAAAGTTACATTGTTTAACTAGGTTAAAATCTAATTTTATGTGTATAAACACTATATGTTGACTATCACCCTTTATTTTTTACGTGTGTCTATCTTTTATATTTTAATGCCTCTTAATAAAAATTTTGGCCTCGCCACTGACTATATGAAAGAGTGGAGCTACAAATACAAGTTGCGACTTCAACATAATTCAATAATCTCAACTTAAATCTTATATTTGTGTTAAAAAGATTATCTAATATGTGTCAATAACGTAAATTATGATTCATAAACTAAAAATTCTGGATCGACCTCTGATTACAGGTGACAAAAAGAGTGGACACAGAAGAAGGAAAATGGAGGAATTGGAATTGGAGAAGTGAAGGGGATGTAATGGCAAATGGAGCATACTTTGTGGCCTCTGGTGAAGAAGTTGAGGTCAAATATGAAAAAGCTTATAGTGTGGAGCCCAAATCTGCTAATTTTATTGACCAAATTACTATGAATGCTGGTGTTCTTATTCACAGGTTAACTCCTTTTACTTTTCTTCTTTTTCACTTTCCCCCCTCATACTTTTCACTTTTTCTTTTTTCTCACTTTTGTCTTTATATTAATTTAATACTTTAATAGTCCCCTCTTAGACTTTTGTGTTTGATTAATTATTATTAGTACTAGTTGTAGTAGTAATAATTTGGGGGTACTTTCTTTTCTTAGTGACACAAGAATTATGTCTAAGAAAATATGTCTCATCAATTTGAATTTTCAAGAATCTAAATGACACATGCTTTCCACTAATTAGATTAAACAGTTTAAATTATAAGAATTCTTATATAGTATTATAATATTCAAAAGATATTTATACGTAACACTCCTTGAAATATGAAATCTATATAATTCTAAAAATAAGATAAATTACCTGTTACGATAAATAAAAATGAGATGAAAAGGAATTTAATTGAATACTTTTTATTGAATTTTTTTGCTGCATAAATAGGTCAATATAATTTTTTTGGTTATACTAAACCGTAGAATTTCCTTGATATAAGAAAACATTTTAGTTAAGTAATGAAGGGGGTTCAAAAATTATTCTAGGTCACATGTTGAAATCCTAAATATGACATTCTAATTAGTAAACTCATGAGACTCGAACTTCAAATTAGTCGAGTCAGTGAATTACGGATACTGAAGTTAAGGAAAAAGTAAAAAGAGGAATAAGTGCTTTGATGACTATAATTCTTATTTTGAGTTAATAAAAATGATAATTTTGTGACAATGAGCAGGGGCAGCAACAGTGGAAAATGGACTGCAGCCACCAACAATGACACCGAATCCGCCGGGGACGATGGCGGAGGGGAAGATCTCGTGGCGATTTCCGGTGACGCCAACGATGATTACGGTGGTGATGAAGAGTCTGGAAGCTCTAAAATTTACTCTAATTTATCTTTGCTATTTAATTCTCTAATGGCATTGTTAGCCATATTGTAGTCTTAAAATTTTAAGACATGAAAAAGAAAAAAGGAAAACAAATTGTCCTTTTTTTTTGCAACTATTTAGATATTGTTGTTAAATGTGTTTTGAAGTACTTAAATTTTCTGTGGTGGCATAATTGTCGCCCTGAACCCTTTAATCAAGAAAATTTTACAACATTTTTCCTCCTTAAATGACGTTTGACGGGTGTGAAATGGGCGGGTTCAAGTGAGTGTTGGTATTTGTGTTCAGAACTAATTCGGAAGAAGTAGAATATTGTTTCGAGCCCACAAGTTGTCTGTATGTTCTTATGAAATTACAACTCCGTCACTGTAGCCAAGGTTTTGAATTAATTCCTTTCCGGATAAAATGGAAAAATATTTCTATAATAGTGGCACAACAAATTACAAAACTATGGTGAACTCGACAATCAGAGTAAATCGCACGACACTTATATTTTATTTGAAAATGATGTACGAAGAAAAGAAGAACTTTAGATATTCAGTGTATTCAATATCTTAAATATGAGGCAAGACCTCTGATTTTATAGACAACGAGAGGGCGAGATAGAGAGATGCAATCTCAAAGGTGCCTTTTTAGTGTAAGCCAAGAGTTGTCTTTTCTTATTTCTCATTCACAACTCAAAACCCCAACAACAACGAGATGATTCAATGAATGGGCGGGTTAATTGATGTGTTCAAATATCATTTGGCCAAGTTGAGTCAAGATAGACTAAATAATAATGGGTCATAACCCAAATAAAAAAATTCTCACCAAATTTTAATTTCTTATTATTTATTAATTACCTATAACCTTATCACAACGTTAGTGGTATGTTATAATTTATACATTTATTAATTTAGATTTACGTCAAAAAGTATTACTTTGAGTTTAAAGCAACTCATTCTCACAATTTGAATGGAAAGTAAAGATTTAGCTATATATTAGAAAACAATGTCATCACCAGATATGGAAATCTCCATAACCATTTTAATAATCTTTTAAACAACTCAATTAGTTTGTGATAGAGGTACCATTTTCACCTTCAAAACTATTAATTTGATTAGCTATCTATCCGTTAACATGTTAAGAGTCCCACATCGGAAAAAGGGATAGACAATTGGTCTCCTTATATGGACTTGGGCAATTCTCCCTTCATGAGCTAGCTTTTGGGGTTGAGTTAGGTCCAGGTGCCATATCTTTTAATGGTATCAGAGCCAGACTCATTCAAATTCTTTGTTCACCGATGTTGGGCCCCCATATTATATTGTCCACGCACCAGTTAACGAGGTCTGGGCATGCAGGAGAGTGTTAAGAGTCCCACATCGAAAAAGGGATGGACAATTGGTCTCCTTATATGGAACTTGGGCAATCTTCCCCTCATGAGCTAGTTTTTGGGGTTGAGTTAGGCCTAGGTGTCATATCTTTACATGGTATCAGAGCCAGACTCATTCCAATTCTTTGTTCATCGATGTTGGGCCCCCATACTATTGTTCACACTCCAGTTAACTAGGTCTGGGCGTGCGGGGGAGTGTTAAATATCCCACATCGGATATGGAATGGGTAATTGGTCTCCTTATAAAGCTTGGGCAATCCTCCTCCCTTTGAACTAGCTTTTGGGGTGTGAGTTAAGCCCAACACCTTTCTTTACTTGACAACAATTATTATATTATAATCCAAGACAAATGATTTCAAGTAGTTCTTATTGTAATTAATTAGGAGACAAATTGAACTGAATAGAGGATATAGATCTTCTTTAATTATGTTGCTTGTCACACTCCAATATAACTTATTAACTTATTTATTCTTTCTTTTTTTTCTTTTCTTGGAAAATAATATATAACCATTTTCTTCTATTGAGCCGAGGGTCTATCAGAAACAGTGTCTTTACTTCTCAAAGATAAAGGTAAGATTTGTATATATCATACCCTTCCTAGACCCCATTTGTGGTATATTACCGTAGATATATTATTGTCGTTGTTGTATATATAACCATTTTGCTTTTTCTATTATTTGTTATGTTCTCTTTATTTTTGTATTTTTCTTTTAACTGTTTTGATGTGCGTTATTTGAACCACGGGTCTTCAAAAACAACCTCTTTACCTCCATGAGATAGGGATAAGATTTACATAGACTTTATCTTCTTCGGACCCTGCATACGGAATTACATTGGATATATTATTGTTATTGTATAACCATTTTGTTAATGACAAATGACATGATCAAGTTGGTTTTTGCACTTTATATCCAAATTGTCTAACTTGCTTACTATACATGCTGAGAGATAGAAGAAAGAAGATTATTCAATTTTTTTAATAGTAGGGATTTGATAATAAATTGTTATTCAATAGGGTTAAATGAAGTTTAATTAAAATGATATTATCATCCCATTTTTTTTATATTAAAAAAGTTCATTGTACATGGATTACAAAGAATATTTTGAATACTTATCATTGGGATGACATTAAATATTCAATTGGTGGTGAATGTACTTTAACCTACTTGCTGACCTATATATGAAGGGATATTAAAAATAAATAAATTGTGATTATCTCCAATTTTTTCGAAAAAAATAATATAAAACGTGCAAATACTTGAGACTAATGTTTTTGTTTCTATTGATATATATTAGAGGATTTCTTTAATCTATTCAAAGCTATTAGAGTGAGATTCTCCCCCCCACCCCCCTTTCACTAGGGAATACGAGTTTGAATTATAACAACAATAATAATTTTTTCGTAGAATATATCATCGTCATAAAAATTGTCACTAATAGATCAATCAATAAGTATCGAAGGATGAGGTGGAATAGTTCATATTCGTTCACCAGTAATCAGAGATCTAGAGAAGCGAATTATTCATTTAGTGGGCTTATCTGGTACGAATAGATATTAGTTGAACCAGTAAGATTCAAAAATTAGTGATATTCCAACAAATGAAGTTAAATGCGTTGGTAGAGAAATTTTTACATCGAAACTTGAGAAAGAAACGTATGAAGTGAAAAGATAAAAGTATATACATACCTATTGAATATTTTTCCCCTTCAAAATGAAGAAATTGCATTAATTCACACTTGTCTATACAATTCAAACTCTTTTTATCCTCTTGAAAACCTTTTTTCCTCCTTTACAACTATTCCCAGATAGAAGATGATGATGAAGTATCATCCCATGTACTACTAATATTTTCATATTCTTGAGAAGAAGAATTACAAGAACATAAGTTTAATATTCTACAAAAATACATGTGATGTTCCATTTGACTTTGTTCATATGACCAACTTGGTATCATCCTATCCAATAATCCTGAGGATTTATCATCATCATCTTTCCCAAATGATGATTTTGGTTCTGAATTACTAATGCTTCCAATGCATTCTGTAAAATAAAACAAAATATTTACACAATCAGATCATTTAAAAGGTAATTGCCGGTAACTTCGTTTAATAATCATTGATTTGATAATTTATAATATAAATGAAAACTGGTAAAGTTAATGTCATGTGATTAAGAGGTCATGAGTTCGACTTGTAGAAACAGTCTTTTGCAGAAATGTAGGGTAAGATTACGCACAATAAATCCTCGTGGTCTGACTCCACATAGCGGGAGTTTAGAACACCGTACCGTGCTGTTCTTTTGATAATTTATAATAAATGGTAAGTATAATACATGTAATTAAATTATAGTGATTAAAAAAAAAGGCAACCTAGTGCACAAAGTGCCACGTGTTCGTGCAAGGCCCGAAGAAAGGCCGTATCCTAGAGGGTGTAATATACGCAACTTATATACTCTGACACGAGCATCAATGACTGATTCTACCACTCGAAGTCTTGATTTATAGATCACACAAATAAGAGAATAATGTGAGAAATATTAAGGAGAATGTTGAATTGGACCTTGTTCATAAATAAGTGCTTTCTTTCTCAAATGACTTCTCCAATAATTCTTTATTTCATTATCAGTTCTTCCCGGCAATTGTTTAGCAATCTTTGACCACCTGTAAATTAATTAGTTAAAAACACAAAATTTAATTAGCAATGTAAAATAAAGCAATATTTTTTTTAAAAATATAAAAAATATAGAGATTAATTAATTACTTGTTTCCCAGTTGTTTCTGAAGTTTAATAATTAGATGTTCTTCATCTTCAGTAATATGGCCATGTTTTAAATTGGGTCTAAGGTAGTTCATCCATCTCAATCTGCAGCTCTTTCCACTCCTCCTCAGTCCTGCATGGTACCAAATTCCGAACACCGTTAAAATATGCATATTGACTAAAAAAAAAAAAAAGTGAATTCAACAGACTATTTGTGTAACGATCCCGAATAAAAGAATTTGATGCTATATATGCAACAATCTGCCCTACTATTGATATTAATGTCCCCTTGGGCCTAGCTAGGCCTGCATCATGACTTTAGTTAAAGTGCGTGACTAAGGTCTAAGGGGCTTTACTTCTTTATGCACGTAATAATTTGTCATGTACGTATTTTATCGATATGAAATTTTCCTAGATTGTTACCTGAAGCTTTTGCTAAGGCATCCCAACGACGTTCGCCTAAAATGGCGACAATATATGCTAGTCTTTTGTCTTCCTCGTCGAGCCAAGGGCCTTTTCGTAATTTCTCTTCTTGCATGGTTATAAGTTGCAATTTGAAAGCCATGTATATATATGTGTTATGGTTGCAGCAACTTGAGAAAGTGACACTCCTTATATAGTAGTAGTAATGTTAGTACACATAAAAATAGCAAAATTGTATGGAGAAATTAATTAATTACATGGCAAAAGTAGGTTGATAATGTACACTATAGATAGTTTGTGGAAACACCACCATTGGGTTTAAGATATATTAGGTCATCAAAAAGGATTTTTCAGTTTTCATTTAATATTATATCTAGCCGAGGGACTACCGAAAATAGTCTCTCTACCCTACAAAGTTAGGGATAAAGTCTGTGTACATCTTACTCTCTCCAGACCTCACTTGTGGGATTAAACTAGGTATGTATGTTGTTGTATTTAATATTTATACTAGCTGGTGATCAGAGGGGATTTAGAGTGTCGCTTATGGTTCAAGTGAACGAAGTAGCTTTTGTCAGAACATTGTATATATTAATAAATCCACTAGCTATAAGTATCTATAAATATTTAACTATGAACCTAAGTTTTTAACTTTAAGCCGTTGTAAGAACACCCCTAAACGTCAAATCCTGAATTCGCGTCTGGTTCTACTATATCCCTTTTTGCATCACTAGTTTTGGTATAGTACCCAAATGTTACATTGTATATTATACAATTCCTTGATACCATAAAAGTTTGTCTTGGTTTCATTATAATAATGTCAAAATTGAACTTTGAATATGCATGAGGTCACATATAGAAAGAAAAAATAACAAGGATAAGCATACATAATGCTTTGTGATGCATAGCAGAAAGAAAAAAAAGATGTATCTTCCCAAATCTTTCCTCAATTAAAGATTTATTATGTGGGGCATCTAAATTATCAAATTGTTGATTTTCATAGCTTTGTTTTGAGTTGAGACACATGGACAAATTGAAACTTAGCATTTTTGTGAAAGCCTAAATCATCACATGAGTATGGTATAAACTATAGTCTTGTTCACACCCCCCTCCCCCCCCTTTTTAATTTAAATATATATTATATTATAATAATATATATATATATATATATATATAATATATATATATATATATATATATAGATAGATAGATAGATAGATAGAGTGGTTTAAATTACACCTCTAAAATAAATATCAAATTGACATTCTGATAAGCTAATTTATCATAATAATAATATATAGAGTCAATGGTGACTTCACCGTGGAAAGAATCGTTACTTCTTGCTAATAAAAACCTCTTACGGACATGAAAGTTTCCTTTTATCCGACTAAATTAGGTACACCTAGGCAGAACACGAGGAGATTTATCATCATGAAGGGAATGGAAACTAGAAGCACAGTTGGGGTCTTCGTGGTCCAAGACAATCAAATCATCAATAACTTTATATGCATGGAAATGGTATGATCAAACACAATAGCTGCCCAACAGCTCACAATCAACCTATCGACTCTGCACAGGCCCATAACTACTCAGCAAGCATAACCATCCTAGAAGGATAATTATATGCCCGGGACTCGCGGACATTCCCAATATACCACCTTCTATGTTCCAGAGTCAACAAGGCCTCACAGGACCACAAGGGTAAATAAAACGTATCGGCAAGTACTACAAGCAACGGAGGAACAAAAGTAGGCGGACATGAATAAAGCGGTCAAGGTCTGTGGTACCAACCTAATAATCCAACCCAAGGATGCCAACTAATACAATTTTATCCGATATATGCTAAGTCTAGGGAGTTTAAACCATAACCTACCTGTCGTCCAACGACAAGCTGCTAGGACAACGATGTCCAAGCTCGAACCACTCCAAGAAGCTCCAAAATAACAAAAATACCTTCCAACGAACGTTCGAATGCCCGTAGTTCCTTCATGGAAATTGTTCCTTACGTCCTAAGCTTCGCAAACACTATATATACGCAGCTTATACTCACCTATAAACAGTTTATAATTAAGCTTAAATCGGCAGATTTCCCAAAAGAACCATAACTTAACGAAACGTCCATAGAATTTCATGAAAACGATCATAAAAGAGCCCCGAGATGGTTACCTTAGCAAACCAAGTGTAAAGCTTGAATAAACACCAAGAAATACCAATTCCTATCTTTTGAAACCAGCTCCAAACGTGGTTTATCGAAGGGGAAAATGGCTGCCACGCGTAGAGATCGCATTTCTAGGCACGGGGACAAACTTTAGCGATAGAAATCACCAAAAACGCACCTTGATCACTCAAGAACTCTCTTGGAACCCTCCCTTATGTTTTCTCTCTGTTTCAGAACTGAAATGACATTTTAAAACGTGAATTGGAGGCTTTAAATCAATTTTGACCCGACCCAGTTCGCGACCCGGTTTCTGCCAGACAGTCCGCGGTAAAACAATCATAACTTTTTACTCCGAGATCGGTTGGACGTGAGGTTTTGTGCGTTGGAAACTAGACTCGTAGACTTTCGATTTGGTAGGCCGGAGGACTTCTAACTCTTTATATATTGAGAGAAAAGCTCTGAGACATTTGACCCAAAGTCCAGAAAATTTATTAAAGAAACTTACGATAACTTTTGCCGACTTGCTTGACTTCAAAACTTATCATACAACCATAAAGATCAAACAAACGACCCGGGCACCGAACTACCGGTCCCGACAAGCCTTAAATGACTTGGGGCCGCTACAAACAAGCTCTAACGGTACAAGAAAGGTGAAAACTCATAAATGACCGTAAGGGTCATTACAATACCACCGGACGCACATATCACACAAAATCCATGACCTATAACACACGAAAAAACAAAAAAAAACCTATTTCCCATTCCGAGCCACGTTTGAAATCCAAAAGGCCCACGTTTGCCCCTCCGAACTAATGCACGTCATTCGATAGGATGTCACGAATGCCTACGAAAAATTTTGGCCAAAAATACCACCGGACGCACATATCACACAAAATCCATGGACTATAACACATGAAAAAATCGAAAAATCCCTATTTCCCGTTCCGGGACACGTTTGAAATCCGAAAAGCCCACGTTTTCCCCTCCGAACCAACGCACACCATTAAATAGGTTGTCACGAACGCCCATGAAAATTTTTGGCCAAAATACCGCCGGACGCACATACCACACAAAATCCATGGACTATAACACAAGAAAAAACTGAAAAATCCCTCTTTCCCATTCCGGGCCACGTTTGAAATCCAAAAGGCCCACATTTTCCCCTACGAACAACCGTGCACCATTAAATAGGTCATCACGGATGCCCACGAAAATTTTTGGCCAAAATACCGCCGGATGCACATATGACACAAAATCAATGGACTATAACACACGAGAAAACTGAAAAATTCCTATTTCTCATTCCGGGCCACGTTTGAAATCCAAAAAGCCCACGTTTTCCATCCGAACCAACGCGCGCGATTAAATAGGTCGTCACGGACGCCCATGAAAAATTTCGGCTAAAATACCTCCGGACGCACATACCACACAAATTACGTGGACTATAACACACGAAAAAACCAAAAAATCCCTATTTCCCATTCCAGGACACGTTTGAGATCCAAAAAGCTCACATTTTCCCCTACGAACCAACGCGCACCATTAAATAGGTTCACAGATGCCCACAAAAAGTTTCGGCCAAAATACCGCCGGAGGCACATATCACACAAAATCAATGGACTATAACACACGAGAAAACCAAAAAATCCCTATTTCCAGTTTCGGGCCACGTTTGAAATCCAAAAAGCCCACGTTTTCCCCTCCGAACCAATGCGCGTCATTAAATAGGTAATCACGGACGCCCACAAAATTTTTTAGCCAAAATACCACCGGACGCACATACCACACAAAATTCATTGACTATAACACACGAAAAAACAAAAAAAATCCATATTTTCTGTTCCGTGCCACGTTTGCAATCCAAAAATCCCACGTTTACCCCTCCGAACCAACGCGCACATTAAATAGGTCGTCACAGACGCCCACAAAAAATTTCGGCCAAAATACCGTTGAACGCACATATCACACCAAATCCATGGACTATAACACACGAAAAAACCAAAAAATTCCTATTTCCGGTTTCGGGACACGTTTGAAATCCAAAATGCCCACGTTTACCCCTCCGAATTAACGTGCGCCATTATATAGGTCGTCACGGACGCCCACGAAAAATTTGGCCAAAATACCGCCGGACGCACATAGCACACAAAATTCATGGACTATAACACGAAAAAACCAAAAAATCCCTATTTCCCGTTCTGCGCCACATTTGAAATCCAAAAAGTCCACGTTTGCCCCTCCGAACCAACCCGTGCCATTAAATAAGTCATCACAGATGCCTACGAAAAATACCGTCGGACGCACATACCACACAAAATCCATTGACTAAAACACACGAAAAAACCAAAAAATCCTTATTTCCCATTCCGGGCCACGTTTGAAATCCTAAAACCCCACGTTTGCCCCTACGAACCAATGTGCGCCATTAAATAGGTCATCGCGGACGCCTACGAGAAATTTCGGCAAAAATACCACCGGACGCACATATCACACAAAATCCATAGACTATGACACACGAAAAAATCGAAAAATCCCTATTTTCGGTTCCGGGCCACGTTTGAAATCCTAAAACCCCACGTTTTCCCCTCCGAACTAACCCGCGCCATTAAATAGGTCCTCGCGGACGCCCACGAAAAATTTCGGCCAAAATACCGTCGGACTCACATATCACACAAAATCCATGGACTATAACACACGAGAAAACCGAAAAATCCCTATTTCCCGTTCCGGGCCACGTTTTAAATCCTAAAACCCCACGTTTGCCCCTCCGAACCAACCCGCGCCATTAAATAGGTCCTCGCAGACGCCCACGAAAAATTCCGGCCAAAATACCGCCGGACGCACATATCACACAAAATCCATGGACTATAACACACGAAAAAACTGAAAAATCCCTATTTCCCGTTCCGGGCCACGTTTGAAATCCTAAAACCCCACGTTTGCCCCTCCGAACCAACAAGCGCCATTAAATAGGTCCTCGCGGACGCCCACGAAAAATTTCGGCCAAAATTCCGCCGGAAGCACATATCACACAAAATCCATGGACTATAACACACGAAAAAACCAAAAATCCCTATTTCCCGTTCCGGGCCACGTTTGAAATCCTAAAACCCCACGTTTGCCCCTCCGAACCAACAAGCGCCATTAAATAGGTCCTCGCGGACGCCCACAAAAAATTTCGACCAAAGTACCGCCGAACGCACATATCACACAAAAATCCATCGGACTATACACACGAAAACCGAAATCCCATATTCTCCGTTCCGGGCCACAGTTTGAAATCCTAAACCCCACGTTTGCCCTCGAACCAACAAGCGCCATTAAATAGGTCATCGCGGACGCCCACAAAAAAATTCAGCCAAAATACCGCCGGACGCACATATCACACAATATCCAAGGACTATAACACACGAAAAAATCGAAAAATCCCTATTTCCATTCCGGGCCACGTTTGAAATCCTAAAACCCCACGTTTGCCCCTCCGAACCAACAAGCGCCATTAAATAGGTCCTCGCGGACGCCCACGAAAAATTTCGGCCAAAGTACCGCCGGACGCACATATCACACAAAATCCATGGACTATAACACACGAAAAAACCGAAAAATCCCTATTTCCCGTTCCGGGCCACGTTTGAAATCCTAAAACCCCACGTTTGCCCCTCCGAACCAACAAGCGCCATTAAATAGGACCTCGCGGACGCCCACGAAAATTTCGGCCAAAAAATTCCGCCGGAAGCACATATCACACAAAATCCATGGACTATAACACACGAAAAACCAGAAAAATCCCTATTTCCCGTTCCGGGCCACGTTTGAAATCCTAAAACCCCACGTTTGCCCCTCCGAACCAACAAGCGCCATTAAATAGGTCCTCGCGGACGCCCACAAAAAATTTCGCCAAAATTCCGCCGGAAGCACATATCACACAAAATCCATGGACTATAACACACGAAAAAACCGAAAAATCCCTATTTCCCGTTCCGG
>QJPP01006266.1:0-10852 GCA_003996215.1 Jaltomata sinuosa
AGGGATTGGATATCCCATTTTATAGTCTTTTTTGGTGGAAAATATTTGTAGCCACTGCTTCTTTTTTATAATCACGTTCTTTTTTTGTTTTTTGTTTTTTGTTGGGAAGGGGGGGGGGCTCCTTTTTTTAACAATCAAATCAATTTTGTAGCATTATAATTGCTACTCTTTTTTTTTTAACAATGAAATATAAAAAAAGTATATTTTGTCAAATACAATAAAAAAAAGTATGTATCAGTATATAGTAAGCACTCACTGCTTTTTTTTCCACGACTTTTATTTTTTAACCTTTTTTGGCTCTACTAATTATTGCTTTTCTGTTTTTTTAACAATTAAACAAAAAGAGTGTATTTTTTTTTCAAATACAATCGAAAAAGAAATTGCTAATGTATTGATATAGCCTCCATATGTATTGATACATATTGATACAATACAATGCATATATGAGTATTCTAAAGTATTGATACATATATACAATACAATACATATTGATACAATACAATATATATATGCAATCTGATACAATACAAAAAATATCTGATACATATAAACAATACAATACAATCGTGATAGATATATTTTTATTCAACAATGATACAATTTTTATACACAATTTATACAGATACATAGTATATACAATAATTATACAGTTTCTATACATATCCTATACAACCTTTAGCTGCAATAGTTATTTAAATACATATTATATACAATAATTATACAGTTTCTATAGAACTCTTATACGGATACATATTCTATACAACAATTATACAGTTTCTATAGAAATCTTGTACATATACATATTCTATACAAAAATAATTTTAATACACATTCGGGAAGAAATAGAGGAGAAAGTAGGATTTGACTAAATTTATTTTTATTTCGAGACTAATGGCTATTTCGAGTCATTTGCTTGAAAGTAGGCTATTTTAAGCCTTTTTTTCTTGCTAATGGTCATACCATTTATTTTAACCTTTATTTTATACTTATACTAGGAAAATTACCTGCGCAAAGTATATGTCATTAACTTTAAAATGGTTTATTATAGATTTAGTAAAGATAAAAAAAACTGAAATTTTAATATGCATATGCATATATAAAATTACTTATACATACATCTATTATATATATAAGTATTTTAATAAGAATTTGAACTTAGATGAACTCTTATTAGACTACAATTGTATGTAAAAGATACTAACTTTTTAACCTTTGTCAATTGCATAGATTTCTTTTTTAACTTCTTATAGTGATTTGTGTATTTCAGTAGTAACAACCTAATATTTAAGTTGACAAACCACATCAATTTGCTCCGTTCGCACTTTCGATTCCAAAACATGAGTCTTTTAACATTAGCATAGTTTCATGTATAGAACTCAGACAATGCAACAACTTACTTGAGGAATTTAATTCAACATGCAAAAGAGGATAGTCCAAGAAAGCCTGGACCCATTGAGACGTATATATTTGCAAAGGTCAGTTTAAGCGAGGGGAACTAGTTTAGTTGGCTACCTGAACTTTTCACCTTGTTGGTGAGGGTTCATACCCCTCTCCCATTTTTTCTTCCCATAAATGATTATTGAGCAGAGTTAATAGCTCAATTAGTTAAATTGAGAGTGAAAATTCCACAGCGATTCAGTAGATATAGAGAAACTTAAAGAGTAAAAGCATAATTATTAGAGACATGCACAAATCAGTTGGCTAGATATGCCATTGTTTTTGACTTCGATTAACGTGATATAAGGTTAAACCTTAAATCAGTAATGTCGATTCTTTTTTAACTACCTCCAATTTAGTTGAGGGGTAACAGAGATGTAGGATTACAGAAAGATCAGTTGCATGTCACCACTTAAGAGTAGCTCATATTTATGCCTTACAAATCAATGATTAAATGATCGAGTCAAATTAATGATAAGCAATTAAAAATTTGCAATTACTGTTAGGATTAATGTTTCAATTAATTTTGAAACCGTTCATCCGATAAAAGTTTTGGTTTATAAAATGAATGAAAGATGAATTGAATTGTAAGAATTAATGTTTGAAACAAATTCATCCGGTAAAAGATTTTTGATTTTCAAAATACATGAATATGAATTTTAAACATTCATTCTTCATTTATTTTCTACGTTATAGGTTCTTGGAAGATACATTCCTCTTTTAACAATTCATGAACCTATAATAAATATTATTTAATTAAAAGTCTTCTCTTTCAAAACTTTTCATCTTATAAATAGTGTGTCTTTTATTTGAAAAGGCAAGCACTTCAAAAAACAAACATTTTCCCTTAGAAAAATATTTGAGACATTGATCAAATGGTGAAATCACCAATTCAAGAATAGAAGAGCAACATTCTTGAATGCTACTTGTTTTTGTGGCTTAGTTGAATCTCGAAGATAGAGTTGTTATTTATTTTTTCGTTTGCTCGTGGAAGAGACTCCAACCATCTTCAAGAAATGTATCAACGTGCCTCTAAGACAAACAAGTTTTATTTTAAGTTTTCTTGTAATATTATCATTTTTGTTCTAACAATTTGAAGATAGTTATCTCTATGGCTTCTACATTAATATCGAATAGTGTTCCACCTTTGCCTAATCCAAATTTTGAAATATTCAATGGCAAAGATTTCCTAGATGGCGTGGAAAGATGAAATTCTTTTTAAGACGATTGAAGTTGGCATATGTTCTTGAGGAACCTTGTCCTAATGCTCCTGGATCTGAGGTAGCAACTGACGAGGCTACTTTGATTAAAAAACAAATTGCCAAGTGGCAAGATGATGATTATTTATGCAAGAATTATATTCTTGGAGGAATGTCTAATAAATATTATGATCAATATTATATTAAATGTAAATTTACTAAGGAGATTTGGGACACTCTTCAAGCTATCTATTTGGCAGAAGAGGCGAGCTCAAAGAAATTTTTTGTCTCAAATTTATTTGGAGTTCAAAATGATTGATGACAAGTCAATCACTGAACAAGTACAAGAATTTCAATTTATAGCTAATAAAATTGCTATATATGAAATTGCTCTTGATGAAAACTTTCATGTTAGTGCTATTGTCTCAAAACTTCCTCCATCTTGAAAAGAGTACAGAAGCAAACTCTTACACAAGAAGGAAGATTTGACTCTTGAACAATTATTACAACACTTGCAAATTGAACAAGAGACGCGATATCGTGACAATATTATTTTGAAGGAACCTGTCATGAAAGCTCATATGGTTGAAGAAAAATCAACCAAGAAGGAACCTGACAATAAGAAATTTTCAAAGGAAAAAAAAAGTCCAAATTTCAAACCTACTAGTGCCAATTTTAAGTCTAATGAATGTTATCATTGTCATAAAGTTGGTCACTATGCGCGTGATTGTAAAATTCTTAAAGCCTAAAAGAAGAAAGAAAAAGCAAATAAAAGTAAAACAAGAACTTGTGGCAATGGTCACAGAAGCATTTGTAGCGGAAGATCAAGCGGAGTGGTGGATAGACACTGGAGCAACTCGTTATATATCAGGTGATCGAAATTCTTTCACGACCTATGAATTAGTGGGGGACGATAAAATTTTGTATATGGAAAACTCGTCCTCTGCTAAAATTGTGGGAAAAGGAACTGTTGAACTGAAATTCACTTTCGGAAAGATGGTCACATTGATGGACGTATTGCATGTTCCTGATATTCGAAAGAACTTGGTGTCAGGTACGCTTCTTTCAAAGCATGGTTTTAAAATAATTTTTGAGGCAGATAAATTTATTCTATCTAAAAATGGCATGTTTGTTGGAAAATGATATGCTACAAATGGGATTTTCAAACTCAATATTGAAAATGAAAATATTTCTGCTTATATTGTGGAGTCTTTAGATTTATGGCATGAACGTCTTGGTCATGTGAAGTTTAGATCAATTCAACTTATGATGAATAATGGATTAATTAAAGACTGTAGAAAGAATCATACAACTAAGTGTCTTACTTGTAGTAAATGCAAGATAACAAAAAAGCCTTTTAAGACGATTGAAAGGACATCCACACTTTTAGAATTAATCCATACTGATATTTGTGAGATGGATTATTTTTTACGTTATGAAAAGAGATATTTTATCACTTTCATTGACGACTACTCAAGGTATACATATGTCTTTCCATTAAAAACCAAAGATGAGGCTTTTGAGACTTTCAAAACTTATAAAGCAAAAGTTGAAAATAAATTGAGTTTGAAGATTAAATCAATTAGATCTGACAGAGGTGGAGAGAATTTAAAATCAAAATTTATTGATTTTTGTGAAAAAGAAGGCATTGAGAAACAATTGACTATGTCTTATACACCACAACATAATGGTGTAGTTGAAAGAAAAAATAGGACTTTTATAGAAATGATTAATTCTATGCTTTATGGATCTGGTATGCCTTGAAATCTGTGGACTGAAGCCTTATTTTCCGCCTGTCATATATTTTGAATCGAATTCCTTTCAAGAAACATGATGCATCTCCTTATGAACTTTGGAAGAATCGAAAGCCAAATATAAATTATTTTAAAGTATGGGGTTGTTTAGCTTATGTTAGATTACCAGATCATTATATGACTAAGATTGGCTATAGAGGAATAGATTGTGTGTTTATTGGTTATTCACAAACCAGTAAGGCTTATAGATTCTTAAATCTTGAGACCCCAAGTCCTCACACAACTATTGAATCCTTACATGCTAACTTTTTTGAGCATATATTTCCCAAGAAAAATGAATCTTTGGAACAAGGTGCAAGTTCTTCTATATCTTCTCTTAAAAGGAAAATAGTTGAGCTATTAGAAGAAAGTCAACCAAGGCGTAGTTAAAGATCAGCCAAGACAAGAGATTTTGGACCTGATTTTCAAGCTTATTTAGTTGACAAAGATCCAGAGAGTTATGCTGATGCAATGTCTTCACATGATTCTCCTTTCTGGCGTGAAGCTATTGATGATGAAATGCATTCTATCATATCAAATAATACATGGATTTTATCAGATCTTCCTCCTGGATGTAAACCTATTGGTTGCAGATGGATTCTTAGGAAGAAATTGAAATCTGATGGTACTTTAGATAAGTACAAAGCTCGCTTGGTAGCAAAAGGATTTACTCAAATGAAAGATATTGACTATTTTGATTCCTTTGCACCTGTAGCTCGGATGACTTCTATTTGGCTCTTGATTGCTTTAGCAGTAATTCATAATCTTGTGATTCATCAAATAGATGTGAAGACTGCATTTTTAAATGGAGTTCTAGATGAAGAAGTTTACATGAAACAACCAGAAGGATTTGTCATTCCTGGCCAAGAACATAAAGTTCGTAAGCTTCTTAAATCTCTTTATGGATTAAAACAAGCTCCAAAGTAATGGCATGAGAAATTTTACAAGAGTTATGATCTCTAATAATTATTTTATCAATGGCGGTGATATCTGCATATTTAGTAAATTTCATAAAAATTCTGGTGTGATAATTTGTCTTTATGTAGATTACATGTTAATCTTTGGAACTGACATTGAAAGAGTCAAAGAAACAAAATTGTTTCTTGCATCTCAGTTTGAAATGAAAGATCTTGGAGAAGCTGATGTGATTTTGGGTGTTAAAATTATAAGATCGGCTAATGGTTTGACTCTTACTCAATCAAATTATATTGAGAAAGTTCTGAAGAGGTTTGGTCATTTTAACGACAAACCTGCTCCTACAACATTTGATCCTAGCATCAAACTAGTGCAAAACTCTGGAGATGTACTTGATCAATTGACATATTCTCAGATTGTTGGGAGCCTTATGTATGTCATGCATTGCACCAGGCCAGATATTGATTATGTGGTAGGAACTTTGAGCAAGTTTACTAGTAACCCTGGAGTTGAACATTGGAATGCCTTAATTTGTGTTTTAAGGTATTTGAAGGATACGATTTATGTTGGCCTACATTATTCAACCTTTCCAGCAGTTCTTGAAGGCAATAGTGATGCTACTTGGAATTCTGATCCAAATGACTCCATATCTATTACTGTTTGGATTTTCACTTTGGCTGGAGCAGCAATCTCTTGGAAGTCAAAGAAGCAAACATGTATTACTCACTCAACCATGGAGTCAGAATTTATAGCTATGTCTTCTGCTGGAGAAGAAGTTGATTGACTGCGAAGTATGCTGATAGATATTCCTTTATAGAGTAAGCCAATACCACTGTTGACTATCTATTGTGATAATTAAGCTGCTATATTTCGGGTTGCAAGTGATTGTTACAACGGCAAGTCGAGACAAGTTCATCTCAAACACAATCATGTGAGAAGATTATTGGAGGATGGCATAATATCGCTTCAATATGTGAAGTCCAGATTTAATTTAGCAGATCCTTTGTCTAAAAGGTTAGGCAAAGAGTTAGTAGTAGAAACTTGTAATGGGATGGGAATAAAGCTTGTTGTAAACTAATTGTACTTTATGGTAACCCTACCTAATGATGTAATCTTGGGTTCAAAGGGAAAAACAAGTAAAGTTACAATCATGAAGCACATCAATAAAATTTCCATTTCCTAAGAGAGTGAGTGGATGTGCATATGTTGAGATTATATTCTCGCAGAAAAGTCTATAAATCGATTTCGGTTGGAGTGTGAAGTAATACTCTTGATAGATTTACTAATACTTTGTTGTAAAGGAGGATGGGATTAAATTCTCTTAATAAATTCATAGACTATTTGGTCGGAGTATGCAAAGTTACTCTTGATGAATTCACCGCTCTAAGTGCGAAGTGGAGGCCGCTTCAATAAAATTTTAACAGGAAAATCTTAAAGCACTTAGATAGAGGATTCAGGACACATGGCCGTAAGGTGTCAAAGAATTTCAATTTTCACCGGAATATAGTAATATGCGTGGAGTATTTTTCTACTTCATTCAATGAATTACTTGGTTCAAGATTCATTCACTAAGTTGTCAATGATTTAGAAAGTCTTCACTAGCTAATGGTTCAAGTCCAAAAGACACCATTATTGATGCATGTTGCTAGATTAATGTCTCAAACTTTTTCAACTAAAATTTTTTGAAACAAGTGGGGGTTTGTTAGGATTAATGTTTCAATTAATTTTGAAACCGTTCATCCGATAAAAGTTTTGGTTTACAAAATGAATGAAAGATGAATTGAATTGTAAGAGTTAATGTTTGAAACAAATTCATCCGGTAAAAGATTTTTGATTTTCAAAATACATGAATATGAATTTTAATCATTCATATCTTCATTTATTTTCTACGTTATACGTTATAGGTACTTTTGGGGAATTCTTTGAGTCTTTTGGAGAGTCATTCTCTAGCTCATAGAACCAAGAGTTGTAGAGGTTAACACACACTTAAAATATCTTTTCAATTCCATCAAAATCAATCGGATTCCGGCAGTGTGGTGGAGAATTCCAATCGAAGCTCGTTGTCTAAGTTCGCTGCCCAGAAATAGGTAAATGTTTCATTTTTTGCATGCTTTCTTTCACGTTTGAGTGTTATAGTGTGAGATTTTACTATTATTACAAAATTTCGTGATTGTTTGGGCCGGTCTTGTATGAAAATATGTGTTTTGATATTGCTAAAAGCTTGAAATTGTTCTGCTAAAGATGCTCGTATATTTAAGTGTTAAAGAAATCTTGGGAATATGATTGTTGAAACTAGTGTGTATTAGAAAGCTTTAAGCTTGATGACTTGAGATGATTGTTTTTTTGTTAGAATTTGTATAAACAACTTGTTCGTATGACTTTGATGATCGAGTTTGATTGTGCTACTTCCATGGGTGAAGTGATTTGAACGTATTCACAGCCCAATGTTCTCTTAGGGGTTCTTTTAGTTCACGATACTAAGCAGAACCCATTTGAGAAAGAAAGAAGCTTTGAGGATTACTTTGTAGTCTTCCTCGGAGTCTTGATTCAAGAAACAAAGTAAAGTTTTATAATGGCTTTTCTTTCACCTCTTTCAAGCTCTATGGTTTAGACCATGCTATAGAAATGTATGGTATTAACTGCACTTTTGGTAGTACAACAATCATGTCTAAGAACTGATATCGTAAGGCCATAAATGTTGTTCTTTGAATCTGGACAGTAAATGATCTGGAAACATGCTTTTTTAGTAGTTTTTTTCCTTATTTATTTTGTAATTTTTGTTTATGGCTGCGTAAATTCGAATCTGGAAATTCCTTGTATTCTTCCACGATCCATCCCTTCTTCTAAAATGCCTGATCATTCTCTGTAGCGAAAAATAGGAATGTTATTAGTGGTACTAATTGCCAATGGCTTAAAATAAATCTATTCAGTGTTGTCTGAATAGTGACTAATCGAGCTCTAAGCAAAATTTATGTCTTGGAAAGAATCTTTTGAATATTAGACATAAGGTTTAGCATTAGCGCTCAAGTTCAGTAGCTATTTTCATGAATTGTGTCTAATTTCCTTCCTTTGCTATTACATGTTATTGATGAATTAATCCTAGTTCCTACATTCAAATCATGAATAGATCCCTGAAGTTTTCCTTTTTTGTGATAATAAGAAGTATAAATACTTATTCAATTCCTTTCCTCCATGACTACTATACTAATGACCTGCTCCTATGTTTCTTTTCTTTCCAGTTATTCAAATTAAATAAAGATACCTTTGCTTAGCTTATTGTTTGGATAGTGTTTTTGGGTAGTTGTTATATATTTGCTTCCTTTCATCATATGTGAAGTACTAATTTGCATAACATGGAAACAAAAACTTATTTATGTCTTTCTATGCATACAACCCGACGAGTCCAAATGAACTCCCCATTCCCTTGCATTCGATCTTCTTCGAGTCAACCTCTCCAAATCATCGAGAATGGAAGCAAATATAAGGCCAAAGACCTGAAATATTCAGCAGCAATAAAGCAAGAAAATGGGCTCAAAATCTCACCCATTCGGCAGTAGCAGCAATTCAAATGGATTAAGTTAATGATGATCGCAGTAGTAGCTCTAAATGCCACAGTTTGGGTTAAAACCCCAGATTTTGATTTCCTTATTGTCTTACCTTTATGCTTATTATGTTACACCTATGTGAATACTAACATTTTATTTAAGTTGGAGAAATCCCCGTGGAGCTATTTCGAATTCATTTTGGTTTTTCTTATATTAAAATATTTTATCCGCACAAGTGCTTATCAAATGCGATTTAATTTAGGCAAATTTAAGCTCGTAGAATGACTTGGGGAATTTTTTATGTCCCTTCATAGTCATTAAGTAGCTCAAAATCCACATTTAAGAAGTTGGGTTAACAATTTAACTTAAACTCTTAATTCAGATAATATTGTTAAAATTAGAATTATATTGAAACTTTTACATTTTAGTTTATTTCATTAATTTGGAATAAAATAAATGGATAAGTCTTAATAAATTCTATCCATTTAAATAAGATTTTTCAAATGAACTTCAAGATTTTTCTTAAAATAACTTAAAGAATTTTTAAGGTTGTAGCCAAATATTTTAAATCCGTCGGGAATCACACTTTGTGAATTTTCAAAAGTATCTAACACCTTCTTTCGAATTTAACTTGAACCCTTACCTAGACTCTGGTTTTAAATAAAAGGTTTTATTTTCAAAATTACCTTTTAAAATGGTTTCTTAATTTTCCTAAAAATTAAGTGGCGACTCTCTTTAAACTACGAACTAGTTTTTGAATTTTCGAAAACGAACGTAATACTTATACAAATACTTAATCGGTAGGAAGGTCCTCAACTCAACTTTGTGCTAGAGGTTTCTTATGGCTTTAATTCATATCGAATGCACTTCTCACACTAATGAATTGATCTTAACACCTATGTATAACTAAAATTCATCGATTTTGGATCTATCCACATACATAGAACGATTTAAATCTTAGCCCAAAAATTTAAGCTGTTACCGTTACTCCTATTGAGGAAAATTGCTAAAAATTTAATTGTATAAGTGGCAGTCATCTAACCCTTATTGAAAAAAATGGTAGAAAAGGTTACCGAAGGAGGGTATTTCAACCCAATTTCATCATCTTTTCCTCACCCACCCAACGCTCCAAATCCCATCCCTTGACAACCCCCCATGCCACCCTCAAGCCCCCACCTCCCACCCTTATAGTGTTTTGCTAGATACATATAAATACTATTGGGATGATTTTTTTTACTTACCAAATATTAAAAAATAAGTAAAAAACTCATTTATTTTTCAAAAAATTATTTTCTAACTTACCAAACACACCCTAAATAATTACTCTTTCTTCCCCTTTTTCCTTTTGTTTTCTGTCTTCTCGGATTTTTTTTTTTGACGTGTGGACCTCTTTTATGACTTGTTTTTCTTTTCTCTATTTGGCTTTTGAATTAATTTGTTGTTTTCTCTTGTGATTTTGACATATCATTCACTCTACAATTTTTTGGTAGAAAAAATAATTGTTTTAATATACTACTAAAACTATTAGTAATACATTGTTTAATGTCTCTGGGATATATAATCATTTACAATCATTGACAAAAGTTTGTAGTGCATAAAAGGTTTACAATTTTTTGACTTTAGGAGATTAAAGTGAGTTAAAATTATTTTATTCAATTTATATCTTACTCAATTTATTTTAAGGGAACAGACAAAAATGATTGCTCGATCAAAGAAATGCCATGTAAATGGCCAGGGGATTGGATATCCCATTTTATAGTCTTTTTTGGTGGAAAATATTTGTAGCCACTGCTTCTTTTTTATAATCACGTTCTTTCTTTGTTTTTTTTTTGTTGGGAATGAGGGGGGGGGGGGCTCCTTTTTTTAACAATCAAATAAATTTTGTAGCATTATAATTGCTACTCTTTTTTTTTTAACAATGAAATACAAAAAAGTATATTTTTTCAAATACAATAAAAAAAAG
>QJPP01006267.1:0-12179 GCA_003996215.1 Jaltomata sinuosa
AAATAGGAGATAATTTAAGTCTAATGTTAGAAAAAGAATCCTTAAGACTAGAAGATAGTTTGACGGCAATGGTAAGACTTGCTAGAGAAAATGAAGAAATAGACAGAAAAAATGAAATAACTATCATTAAACAACAAGCAAAACAAGAAATACAACATATTGAAGAAGTAAAAAATGACAAAATAATAGCATTAGAAAAAGAATTAGCTAAGTTAAAAGAATTATATGCGGCAAAACAAAAAGAAAAAGAAATTGAGACAAAATTAAAAACAGAGATAGAAAATTTTAAAGAAAAATTACAAATAGAAGAACCAATTGAAGAAGAATTAGGTATAAACGAAATAAATGATAATCAGACAGAACAGAATTCAGAAATAAGCGAAACTTATACAGAAATGATAACAAATATAGAAAAAATAGACGAGAATATTGAAATAAATGCAGGAGATATTGAAAAAGAACAAGAACAAGAAGCTAGTACATCAGGAGTTAAAAATCCAAAAATGTTAAATCCAATATACTATACAGTAAACTATGAGCAATCCGATAGACAAAACAGTTTATGGGATAAAAGATTAAATAGAAAATGGACGCCAAAACCAACTTATCAGAATAGTAATTTCTTAGAGCTAGACTGTGTAACAGACATAAATAAAGCAATTCAACTATGGATAGGATATATAGCAAAACAGTTAATAGACAATAAAATAAGCATAGCAGAAACACCAGGATATATAGAACGAACACTTTTAGGAACAGTAAAATTATGGTTACTCAATTTATCAGAAGACTATATAAATACACTAAGAAACAGCAAAACCATAGATGACAAAACAGCAACTACACCCATTGATATTTTAAAAAAATATGAAGTAGCAATACGAAATGAGTTTAGTAGTACAACTACAGAAACAGAAGAACAAAATAAGGATAAACAACTAAACAGAAATTTAATGCTAAAATTAACAATATGTAATATGTGTTATATAGACGAATATACATGTGTATTTAGAGAATATTATTACAAAGGAAAATATACGCCGGAAGAAGCAAAAGAAGTAAGAAAACTATATTTTACGAAATTACCAGAACCATTTAGTTCTAGAATAATAAAGGATTGGAATGAAGCAGGAATACAAGATACACTAGGGGCAATGGTAAGATTTTTACAAAAATGGTATTCAGATATATGTGAGAAACGTAGAGAAAAAATGAAAATGGAAAAATCTATAATGGAAAACCTATCATGTTGTAAAGATAAAGTAGCACCCCAATTTGGATGTAGAGATAATTACTATAAAAAGAACAGAAAGAAAGGAAAATTCAAAAGACACAAATCCCTATATAGAAATAAAAGGCCTAGACGAAGATACTATGTAAAAAATTATAACAATAAAAGACCATTTAAACCGAGAAAGAAAATAACAGAATGTACATGTTATAATTGTGGAAAATTAGGACATTTAGCTAGAGATTGTAGATTACCTAAAAATCCTAAAAGAAAGCAAATAGCAGAAATAATAATAAATAATGAAGAATACATGCAACTAGAATATCTAGACTATGACCTAAGCGATGACGATAGCATATATGAATTATCTGAAAATGAACTAAATGAAGAATTAGGAAAAGAAGAATCAGACGATAATGTCTGAAGTAGGAGTACAAATAATAAATAAAGAAGAACATATAAATGAAGAATCCTCATAAAAGAAAGTTATATTTGATGTAAATATATTTGAACAAATAAAAGGGAAAGAATTAGATCTAAGTGTAGAAAAAATATTTAAAATACCAATGCTAAGAAATATATTTAAACGACAAAAAGAAGAGTATTATGTAGTAAGTCAGAAAGAGGATATAATAGACTGTAAATACACTAAAGGAAAAGCAAGAATTCCTATAATAAATAAGAGAATAATAAACAAAGAAATACAAGCAATTCAGGCTAAAGAACCGATAAGATATGTACATCTAGGAGGAACAGAAATATTAATAAAAGCATGTTTTAGAGAAGGCATAGACACACCTATAGAAATATATTTAGCAGATGATAGAATAATTGAACCTATAGAAAAAAGCATAATAAGTGCAGTAAAAGGAAATTTAATATACCAAAAATTTAAATTCATAATAAGCGCTAACTATTCAGTAGCAATAAATGACAGTAATATAGATAAATCATTAGTACTATATTGGAAAATGACAGGTATTGAATTAGCCCCAGGTAGTAAAATATTCACAGCAAGATGTAAAAATTTATATGTCTTAACAACAAAACATAAAATAACAGCAAAGAATAAAATTAATAGAATAAAAATAGAAAATCCATTTGAACAAATTATCTCAGTAATAGATAATAATGATTATAGCTACAAGGAAATAGACATAGAAGAAAACCTAGAAATAGTAAGTGATAGAATAAGCACTTCCAAAAGAAAGAGTTTTAGTGACACACACCAGTCATCAAGAAATTCAGTAACAATAAAAGAGATAGAGCCAAATCACTATTATATAACTGGAATATTAGAACAAAGAAAATTTATTATAACAATAAACACAGGACAAGAAGAAAATTATATAACAAGAGAATTAGTGACAGAAGAGGAAATAAATTCTATAGAACACTCAGATATACCAAAAGCATTTACAGCATTAAGAGAAACAGTAGAAAAAGAATTGATCATTGGCGGAATACCAATGGTAATAAATTTCAAAATATACCACGGAGATAAAAATATAATATTAGGAATAAAATGGTTAGAAGGTATGAAACCATATAATTTAGAAAACACTCAGTTAACTGTTACATATAAAAATAAGAAAGTCATAATAAAATGAACAATGTAAGATAAAAATGAAAATCTACATACTTGCCAAAATAATTGTGGAAAATTACTACAATAGATATTACACACCAATGATAGATACTGGAGCAGAAGCTAACATGTGTAAACACAATTGTCTACCAGATGAGAAATGGGAAAACCTAACTACACCAATAGTAGTAACAGGATTTAATAATGAAGGAAGTATGATAAATCATAAAGCAAAAAATGTAAAATTACAAATATGGGATAAAATATTAACTATAGAAGAAATATATAGTTATGAGTTCACAAACAAGGATATACTTCTAGGAATGCCGTTTCTAGAAAAACTATATCCACATATAATCACAAAGACACACTGGTGGTTCACTACACCATGTAAACACAAAGTAGGAGCTAAAAGAGTATATAATAAAAATAGAAAACATGCCCCATGGATAAGAGGAAGTGAGAAAATCACTCAGAAATTAGAAAATATAAAAACAAATGAGCATAAAATAGAATTAATTATATTTGCTATAGACAAACTAAAAATCATCCAAGATCAATTAGAACCATTATATAGTGAAAATCCCTTAAAAGGATGGGAAAAACATAAAACTAAAGTGAAAATAGAATTAATAGATGAAAATAGCATAATTACCCAAAAACCTCTAAAATATAATTTTGATGATTTAAGTGAATTCAAAATTCACATAAAAGAATTGTTAGAAAACAAATATATACAAGAAAGCAATAGTAAACATACCAGCCCAGCATTTATAGTAAATAAACATAGTGAACAAAAAAGAGGGAAAAGTAGAATGGTTATTGACTATAGAAATTTAAATGCCAAAACTAAGACATACAATTATCCAATACCTAATAAAATATTAAAAATAAGACAAGTCCAAGGATATAATTATTTTAGTAAATTTGATTGTAAATCAGGCTTTCACCACCTCAAGCTGAAAGAGGAATCTAAAAAACTAACAGCATTCACAGTACCTCAAGGATTTTATGAATGGAATGTATTACCCTTTGGATATAAAAATGCACCAGGTAGATACCAGCATTTTATGGATAATTACTTTAACCAATTAGAAAATTGCATAGTATATATAGATGATATACTATTGTATTCAAGAACGCAAGATGAACATATAAAACTACTAGAAAAATTCATACATATTGTTACATATTCAGGAATTAGCTTAAGTAAGAAAAAAGCTAAAATAATGAAAGCCCAAATAGAATTCTTAGGAATAGAAATAGATAAAAATGGCATAAAAATGCAGCCACACATAGTACAGAAAATAATAAATTATGATGAACAGATAGATACAAAGAAGAAATTACAATCGTTTTTAGGATTAGTAAATCAAGTAAGAGAATATATACCAAAATTGGCAGAAAATTTAAAACCATTACACAAGAAATTAAAAAAGGATGTAGAATATTACTTTGATAATAAGGACCAGGAACAGATAAGAAAGATAAAATTACTATGTAAAAATTTACCAAAACTATGTTTTTCAGAAGAAAATAGAAAATTTGTCTATATAGTAGAATCCGATGCAAGCGAAATTAGCTATGGAGGAGTACTAAAATACAGGTATGATAAAGAAAAAATAGAGCATCATTGTAGATATTATTCAGGTACATTTACAAATCCCGAAATAAAATGGGAAATAAATAGGAAAGAACTATATTCAATATATAAATGTTTATTAGCTTTTGAACCATATATTGTATATAACAAATTTATTATTAGAACAGATAATACACAGGTAAAATGGTGGTTGACAAAGAAAGTACAAGATTCAGTTACAACCAAGGAGATACGAAGACTCGTATTAAATATATTGAACTTCACATTTACAATTGAAGTAATTTGTACTGACAAAAATGTAATTGCAGATTACATATCAAGACAAAGCTACTCAGACTGAGGAAACTACCACTATGGAAGATTTACTCAAAGTTATGACGACTCTTTGTAAAGAGGTCGATAATATAAATAAAGAGACACAACAAATCAAAGCTAGTCAGCAGCATGACAATAGGAATGCGGAGCTATGTCGATCGGAAGACACAAAAAATCCAGAGCTACAAGGTGACGTTGGGTAACACCTAAAAACCCATAACAATAATTTACTTCATGCAGTTGCAGGCACATCTACAAGCAGATCAGCTACAAAAGAAGAAAGAAGATATGTTAACACAAATTTAAATAAACTATTTGAAACACCATATACTCCAAAAATCCAAAAAACCCCATTTATACCACCACAAGTAAATACATACAAAGATAGCTTGAACCAAGACAAAAAGACCTACAACCATATTGCCAGAGCATACATAGAAAATATCTACAAAATACAAACCTTTTTAAATAAAAACCCCAGATCAAAAACTACTACCAATCCAGAAGAAGATTATATTACCCAAAGCCTACAAGGATACAATAAGCTAATTGCATTGCCAAGAACAAATGCAAATATAGTGGCGACATGCTATAATTATGGATCACTAAATACTGTATATACAAAAACAGGAGACGAGATAGCTACACTGCCAGAGTTACATAAAGCATTTATGCAATATAAAAGAATAACTAAAGGCACATTATTTTATATAAGAGTTTATTCAGCACTAGCGGAGATATTATATGATGAAATTAAGCCAGTGATTCAAGTCATAAAGATAGGATTAACTAGATATATGATCATCCCAGAAAAGATAGAGGAACAAGAAGAGATAACCAGAGCTGAGATACCAGAATTTTATGCGGGAAAAAGAATTATTGGAATAGCTACGATTTTGAATGAGTTATCATCAAATTATTTAAACAAAAATCCTATTTGGAGCTATTATGCAAGGGAGCAAACAATGATCTACTCAACTTGCAGAGAAGAACGCGTAGCAGATATGGAAGAAATAAGACAATGGGCACTTAGCCTATTAAGACCGGAACAGCAACCACTAACAAGAGCTATTAGAAGAGATTTTATATCAACAGAATTAATGACGAGATATTGCAAAATAATCAATCACAAATATCCAGATCATCAATGTTCAAGGTGCCAAGGAGAAGATAATGTGATTCCAGAAGTACAGTTGGAATAAAGAGATAAGGCCGACCAAAAGATAAGAAGGAAATAGCTATGTAAAGTTGATTGTCTAAAGTATTTTGTTTTTTATGAATCTGTAAAGTAGCAATAGTAGAATAGGACGTCCACTAATAAAAGTGAACGGCCACTAATAAAGATAGAAATAGTATAGGATAGATGTAAAGTAAAGTAGTTTGTCCATTAGTAGTGCTGTAAAGTTCTTTAAACTTTTAGGATAGTGGATGAAAGAAAAGAGGATTAGGACATGATAGCATCCTCTTATAAATAGATAATAAGGAAGCAGATAGGGGGTAAGACTTTCTACACGGAGAGCAACCTTCTTTTGTAAACAAAAATATTTTCAGAAATAAGATAAGAATTTTCAGCAATATGGAGCAAGAAGATACTGGAAAGGTATATCTATTCATAATTATGCATAGCTAAAATTGTTAATTCCTGAGTATCATAGCATAAGTAAATAAGTTTATATTTGTTATTATTTACTAGAATTATTTGAATCATAATTTCGAGTTTGTTAACATGAGGAAAAAGGGGAAACAATCCGAAAATAATGTCCAGAGGTTGAAACCAAGGCAAGGTAGCCGTGAGGGGAGTAGACAGCGTGGCATTATCTAGGAGGGGAAAGTACCTTTGAAAGTACGGTGTTAACTAACAAGAGAATATGGTTTAAAATAATCTAGTCTGTAATAATCGAATATAATGTTATTTGCATGCTATGGTATGAGGGAATTAATTGATAAAAAGCACAGCATAAAAAATGAACATGAATAATAATAATATGCCTACTTACTTTACCTATTTACATGATGAAATGATTTATGATTATAAGATATTAATTTTACATGTGCTCAAAGATATAGAGATAATAGAATTAAGAAAATTAATATGGGAAAAAATATTCAGTAATGAAGATCTAGAACTAATAAATCAAGAATGGTATCAAATAGGATTACATGAGCTAGACTCAGAATTAGGAAAGTTGGATATTAACGAACTAGAATTAGGTTCGGATTAATGAATAAATACTTTGAAATTTGGCAGAAAAGAAGTAAGTATAGTTATAGGACCAAAGTTATCAAAGATCCAACTAAATTAAGTAAACTTTTTAAAAAATTTGTATGTACAAAACTCAAGATATAGGATATCTAGAAAATATATTGGACAAAGCTAGTATGTTAAGAAGAAATAATAATAATAATAGGACCCCCCTATCAAGCAACTTTCGAAAGGAAAGAAGTGCACCAACAAAGCCATGCTACTAGAATAGTCGAGGAATCTATTAGGAGTCAAATCACTCAATGCTAAATAATACTCCCAAGGAGTTGAGGTCCCTCCTAACATAGAATCAAGCATTCTTCTAAGATTTTCATTTGAAACTTCAATTTGTCCAATCCTATGAAGGTGACAAGGAGCTTTCAATATCCATGGATTCTCCCAAAAATAAATAAGCAACTTAGAATCCACTCGAGGGTTCTCAATTGTAAATACACACTTTAAGGTAAGAATGTTAACAGGATGGCATTCACAATTTGAAACACAAGAGAAAGAGATTAAGCATTTCAAGTACAATTAATTGTTATTCCTCAAATAAACTCCCACAAGGAGTGGATAAACAAGCGGAGTTATACTTCTTGAGAGATTGAAGGAACTATAGGAAGAACTTCCTATGTTCACTAATCTTAGCATGCTCCTAAGAATCCATACTAACACCTCAACTTGTCTATCCACATAAGTGTGACAAGGAGAAAAATACTTAAATTGGGAATCACGGATGCACCATGGATTCTTGCCCAAATAATAACTATGGTTAGCATTCAAAACACGAAACTCACATAACTTAAGCATATCCAAAACCAACCATGAATGCATTGGAGCTATATCATCACTCTTATGGTAGGGTATGAGGTCATACAATTTCCAAACCTACCTACCATAGGAAAATGTCATCATGACTCCAAGGATTGCTTGGTATAAAAGGGGAAGGGTACATACCTCGAAGACGGGCCTTTGAGTGTGCATTCTTGTCCACCACACTTGGTTTCACAAAGCTTTCCCTCCAATGCATCATTTTTGACCCATAGACTTGGTCCTTGTGTTTCTTCTTAGGAGTTGACTTGCTAGGTAGCTTCATTATTAGGCCTTCAATCCTTTGTTCGTGAGGGACTTTGTTCAGATTCTCCTTAGAAATATTTGTCCATGAACCTGTAAAAGAAAAGGGATGGTACTAGACAAAATGCTAGCACCATGGTTAGTAGGCAACAAGGGATTGGTATTGGAAAGTCCCACAAATAAGTGCTCCTTATGCACCTCTTTCAAGTCACTTCTTGGCTCATCAATCTCATACAACTTCCCTTCTTGAGCAAATTCTTTCTTCTCCTTTTCAAGTTCCTCTCTCTTAAGTACTTTATGAAGCTCCCTCATTATCTTGTAGTCCTCACTTACTTGATAGGGTGTTAAAGGTACAAGAGTGTGCCTTCGTCCTTCAAACACAAATGAGTATTTGTTGGACTCCACTTGATATCAAACATCCCTACCGGCTAGCCAAGGTCTACCAAATAACATATGACAAGATTGCATGGGCAAAACATCACATAACACCTCATCTCGATACTTATCAATGCTAAAATTCATGACCACTTGCTTGGTTACCTCTACTTCATCATTCTCAATAATCCCTTGAAGTGTGTATGGCTAGGGGTGTTTTTGTGTATGAAGCTTCATTCTATCAACCATAGTGCAACTCACCACATTAGTACTACTCCTACCATCAATGACCAAGGAAAATACCCAATCCATCATCTTGAACCTTGCATGAAATAGGTTCACACTTTGATCAAGTTCTTCTATAGAAAGATCCCCCATAATTCACTTTAGATCACAAGAAGAGTTCAAATCCTCCTTCAATTTCTCATCATCAACATTTAAGATTGCTTCATCATGCCTAACCTTAGGCTCATCACAACCATTCTCAACCTCATACTCTATAAAACTTTTAGCACAAGGTTGTCACGACCCAATTTCTCGGTCATGATGGCACCTACAACCCCCGGTAGGTGAACCAATCCCCGTAGCCCAGAACAGTTAGTAATGGGCTACTATCTAACAAATAAGAGAATAAGACAAAGAGAACAGATAAAAGGACTATAAATATATACATATGCGGAAACTAAACCAAACCCCAAGACCTGGTATCATAGTATAGAGCCAAAACTACATACATGGAGTGCAAACGATCCAAAACAATATATACAGATGTCTATGAATGGTAATAGAGTACATGAAGCAAAAGATAAACTAAAGCTAAGTTCCGATCGCCAAGAGCTCACCCTCAGTCTGAAGTAGTCCCCAACAGATCTCCAAGCACGAATCACAGCGATCTAACGGCGATGGCCCACGCTAAGATCTGCACCCAAAGATGCAGGGGTAGGAGTGAGCACCAAATGCGAAGCATAAGGCTACCAGTAGTATCATAGCCGACTGGGAATCATATAGATAAAGTGTAAGTAATAGACAGCAATAGAAGCAACAGTAACATGAAATCAACGAAAATACAAGAATCATACCCAGAGGGAATCATTACAGAACACATGTGAGGCTAGTAAGCAGAATATACACACCATAGGCACAGGTGAAAGTAAGAAACAACGCACCTGGGGTCCTTGCAATAACAGTGTATACAAAATAAGTTTATGAAATGGACGGTATACCGGTAACCTCAAGCGTAAGAAGAAGAGAGAAAGAGTAATGATAGGCATGCTCATGGACATGAATCAAACTCAACTAATCATATCAATCTCAGATCCAGAAACTAACAGTCTAGCAGTAACCAATTTCATACTTAACCGTAACAGGGAACAATTCTGTAAGTAAATAGCAAATTCTACCTACAGTCCCCCGGCCGCCCATACAACCGAGGAACACAAA
Organism: Jaltomata sinuosa; assembly: GCA_003996215.1. Classification (NCBI taxonomy): domain Eukaryota; kingdom Viridiplantae; phylum Streptophyta; class Magnoliopsida; order Solanales; family Solanaceae; genus Jaltomata; species Jaltomata sinuosa. Next base: position 9,869 of record QJPP01006267.1, read on the forward strand.
CAAGTGAAAACAAACCCTCCGCCATCCCATACTACCAGAGCGTACAATCAACAAACAACAAACAAGGGTGGAGCCTCAAACAATGAATGATATGATGCATGAAGGTCTCAAGTGAAATGGTATCTCTGTATGTACCTCCTCCGGTGCCGATCCGGCCCAGCAGGTAGGTTCCATGGAAGGACACTTCCCGTATACCTCTACTCCACCATATACCCCTCCTCCGGGCATCACGTCTAGCCACCCGTAGCCCCTGCCGGATGCAACGGTCCAGTGATGTCCAACCCCATCTAAATCTAAAAGTCTTCAAGTATGAAACATGCGTCCGAACAGCAATTGGAAGTCCGATACAGGCATGGAGACCGAGTTCTCAAATATGCATATGCCCAACCATCTGTCCAGGACTAATTAGTAGGAAAATGTCTCAAAAAACCCCTCCAAGGGTCCCTGGGATATTAACCGCGGTCTAAACAGTACAAAAGCAAATATCACAGGGCTCGTCCGAGCGAAGGCTTAAATCCATCTCAAGTAGCAGAAAACTCAACTACCACTCCGGCCCTGCCGAGTCTAGAGTTAATCATAAAACTGGTGATTTAAATCATAATTTTACTTTCTTTTACCCAAGAATATTCACAAGTTTAAATCAAACCATTTCCAAATTATTTCCATCAAAACGGCCCCCCCGGGCCATGCAAGGTTTAGAAAATAGTGCCAGTAGGCCCGAAGCCAAAACCATCGTAAAACATGGATAAAACCTCGTTATATGCATGGAAATGGTATGATCACACACAATAGCTGCCCAGCAGCTCACAATCAACCTACCGACCCTGCTCAGGCCCACAGCTACTCAGCAAGCATAACCAGCCTAGAAGGATAATTCTATGCCCGAGACTCGCGGACATTCCCAAAATCCCACCTTCTATGTTCCAGAGTCAACAAGGCCTCACAGGACCACAAGGGTAAATAAAATATATCTACAAATAATACAAGCAACGGAGGAACAAAAGTAGGCGGACATTAATAAAGCGGTCAAGTTCTGTGGTACCAACCTAATAAACCAACCCAAGGATGTCCATTAATACAATTTTATTCTATATATGTGGAGTCTAGGGAAAATAAACCGTAACCTACCTGTCGTCCGATGACAAGCTGCTAGAACGACGATGTCCACGCTCGAACCGCTCCGAGAAACTCCGAAATGAAATCAAACTCGAAATTAGGCTTGAATAACTTGACGTGGATAATCGATTTTCTTTTTGGTGATCCAATAAATTATCAAGATCTTGCTTATTGGATTCAACTATTAATGTGACAAGTGAATGATGAACTGAGGCTGTTTTCTACAAAAATTACTTCCCAAAGAAGTATTATGCAAGTGGCAGCAATTGACAAGTAATTTGTTCAATGCTTAAGTGAGTAGGCAGCAAATGGGTGTAGCATAATTTGGCTATATCTCACTAAAGAAGTGCCAACTACACCTAACTTAATGACACCACGGGCATTTGTTGTACACTCCCTCCACTTCCACGTGGAGGGGGTGTCCACACCAACATAATTGTTCCATTGCGAATGTATTCGGGTATTGCATAAATTCGTGGTAAAATAAATATAATTTTTGAATATACCATAATCATTAGAAAATTATTTTGAATAAAACCTACTATATTATAATAATAAATTTCAACGTAACTAAGTTTACTATCTCCGTGAAAATATTATGGAGTATAAAAACCTTATAAATAAATACATATATACTTATAACGTATCAAAAATATTTTCCATAAACTATGAAATATTTTGAAAAGTAATTAATAATATAAGTCATTTTACCAAATATCAACTTTTAATAAAATATTTCAAATATACGCGCGATGCTAATAAAATCTCTAAAGCCTATGCTCGTAATTCATCCAACGCACGATTTTGATACTCAAGAATTCTCTCGGGATCCTCCCTTATGTTTTATCACTATTTCGGAACTGAAATGGTGTTTTAAAACGTGAAGTTGAGGCTTAAATCGAGTTTAACCCGACCCGGTTCGCGACCCAGTACGTAACCCGTTTTCTGTCAGACAGTCCGCGGTAAAACAGTCATAACTTTTTACTCCAAGATCAGTTGGACGTAAGGTTTTCTGCGTAGGAAACTAGACTCGTATACCTTCGATTTTGTATTTCGGGGGACTTCTAACTCTTTATATATTGAGAGAAAAGCTCCGAGACATTTTACCCAAAGTTCAGGAAATTTATTAAAGAACTTACGATAACTTTTGTCGATTTGCTTGACTTCAAAACTTATAATACGACCAAACAAATGG
>QJPP01006269.1:0-10462 GCA_003996215.1 Jaltomata sinuosa
TTGCAATCCTAAAACCCCACGTTTGCCCCTCCGAACCAACGCGCTCCATTAAATAGGTTGTTCCGGACGCCCACGAAAACTTTTGGCCAAAATACCGCCGGACGCACATATCACACAAAATCCATGGACTATAACACACGAAAAAACCATAATATCCCTATTTCCCGTTTCGGGCCACGTTTGAAATTCTAAAACCCCACGTTTGGCTCTCCAAACCAACGCGCGCCATTAAATAGGTCGTCCCGGACGCCCACGAAAAATTTCGGCAAAAATACCACCGGATGCACATATCACACAAAATCCATGGACTATAACACACGAAAAAACCAAAAAATCCCTATTTCCCGTTCTGGGTCACGTTTGAAATCCTAAAACCCCACATTTGTCCCTCCGAACCAACACACGCCATTAAATAGGTCGTCCCGGATGCCCACGAAAAGTTTCGGCCAAAATACCGCCGGACGCACATATCACACAAAATCAATGGACTATAACACACGAAAAAACCAAAAAATCCCTATTTCTCGTTCCGGGCCACGTTTGAAATCCTAAAACTCCACGTTTGCCCCTCCGAACCAACGCGCGCCATTAATTAGGTTGTCGCGGACGCCCACGAAAAATTTTGGCCAAAATACCGCCGGACGCACATATCACACAAAATCCATGGACTATAACATACGAAAAAACCAAAAAATCCCTATTTCCCGTTCCGGACCACGTTTGAAATCCTAAAACCCCACGTTTTCCCTTCCGAACCAACGCGCGCCATTAAATAGGTCGTCCCGGACGCCCACGAAAAATTTCGGCCAAAATACCGCCGGACGCACATATCACACAAAATCAATTGACTATAACACACGAAAAAACTGAAAAATCCCTATTTCCCGTTCTGGGCCATGTTTGAAATCCTAAAACCCTACGTTTGCCCCTCCGAACCAACGCGCGCCATTAAATAGGTCGTCGCGGACGCCCACAATAAATTTTGGCCAAAATACCGTCGGACGCACATATCACACAAAATCCAAGGACTATAACACACGAAAAATCCCTATTTCTCTTTCCGGGCCACGTTTGAAATCCTAAAACCCAACGTTTGCCCCTCCGAACCAACGCGCGCCATTAAATAGGTCGTCCCGGACGACCACGAAATATTTCGGCCAAAATACCGCCGGACGCACATATCACACAAAATCCATGGACTATAACACACGAAAAAACCGGAAAATCCCTATTTCCCGTTCCGGGCCACGTTTGAAATCCTAAAACTCCACGTTTGCCCCTCCGAACCAACGCGGGCCATTAAATAGGTCGTCCCGGACGCCCACGAAAAATATTGGCCAAAATACCGCCGGACGCACATATCACACAAAATCCAATGACTATAACACACGAAAAAACCAAAAAATCCCTATTTCCCGTTCTGGGTCACGTTTGAAATCCTAAAACCCCACATTTGTCCCTCCGAACCAACGCACGCCATTAAATAGGTCGTCCCGGACGCCCACGAAAAGTTTCGGCCAAAATACCGCCGGACGCACGTATCACACAAAATCAATGGGCTATAACATACGAAAAAACCAAAAAATCCCTATTTCCCGTTCCGGGCAACGTTTGAAATCCTAAAACTCCACGTTTGCCCCTCCGAACCAACGCGCGCCATTAAATAGGTTGTCGCGGACGCCCACGAAAAATTTTGGCCAAAATACCGCCGGACGCACATATCACACAAAATCCATGGACTATAACACACGAAAAAATAGAAAAATCCCTATTTCCCATTCCGGGCCACGTTTGAAATCCTAAAATCCCACGTTTGCCCCTCCGAACCAACGTGCGCCATTAAATAGGTCGTCCCGGACACCCACGAAATTTTCGGCCAAAATACCGCCGGACGCACATATCACACAAAATCAATGGACTATAACACACGAAAAAACCAAAAAATCCCTATTTCCCGTTCCGGGCAACGTTTGATATCCTAAAACTCCACGTTTGCCCCTCCGAACCAACGCGCGCCATTAAATAGGTTGTCGCGGACGCCCATGAAAAATTTTGGCCAAAATACCGCTGGACGCACATATCACACAAAATCCATGGACTATAACACACGAAAAAACAGAAAAATCCCTATTTCCCGTTCCGGGCCACGTTTGAAATCCTAAAACCCCACGAAAATCCCTCCGAACCAACAAGCGCCATTAAATAGGTCCTCGCGGACGCCCACGAAAAATTTCGGCCAAAATTCCGCCGGAAGCACATATCACACAAAATACATGGACTAACACACGAAAAACTGAAAAAATCCCTATTTCCCGTTCCGGGCCACGTTTGAAATCCTAAAACCCCACGTTTGCCCCTCCGAACCAACAAGCGCCATTAAATAGGTCCTCGCGGACGCCCACGAAAAATTTCGGCCAAATTACCGCCGGACGCACATATCACACAAAATCCATGGACTATAACACACGAAAAAACCGAAAAATCCCTATTTCCCGTTCCCGGCCACGTTTGAAATCCTAAAACCCCACGTTTGCCCCTACGAACCAACAAGCGCCATTAAATAGGTCCTCGCGGACGCCCACGAAAAATTTCGGCCAAAATTCCGCCGGAAGCACATATCACACAAAATCCATGGACTATAACACACGAAAAAATCAAAAAATCCCTATTTCCCGTTCCGGCCACGTTTGAAATCCTAAAACCCCACGTTTGCCCCTCCGAACCAACAAGCGCCATTAAATAGGTCCTCGCGGACGCCCACGAAAAATTTCGGCCAAAATTCCGCCGGAAGCACATATCACACAAAATCCATGGACTATAACACACGAAAAAACCAAAAAAGCCCTATTTCCCGTTCCGGGCCACGTTTGAAATCCTAAAACCCCACGTTTGCCCCTCCGAACCAACGCGCGCCATTAAACAGGTCGTCGCGGATGCCCACGAAAAATTTTGACCGAAATACCGCCGGACGCACAAATCACACAAAATCCATGGACTATAACACACAAAAAATTCGAAAAATCCCTATTTCCCGTTCCGGGCCACGTTTGAAATCCTAAAACCCCACGTTTGCCCCTCCGAACCAACGTGCGCCATTAAATAGGTCGTCCCGGACGCCCACGAAATTTTCGGCCAAAATACCGCCGGACGCACATATCACACAAAATCCATGGACTATAACACACGAAAAAACCGAAAAATCTCTATTTCCCTTCCGGGCCACGTTTGACATACTAAAACCCCACGTTTTCCCCTCCGAACAAACGCGCGCCATTGAATAGGTCGTCCCGGACGCCCATGAAAAATTTCAGCCAAAATACCGCCGGACGCACATATCACACAAAATTCATGGACTATAACACACGAAAAAACTGAAAAATCCCTATTTCCCGTTCTGGGCCACGCTTGCAATCCTAAAACCCCACGTTTGCCCCTCCGAACCAACGCGCTCCATTAAATAGGTTGTTCCGGACGCCCATGAAAACTTTTGGCCAAAATACCGCAGGACGCACATATTACACAAAATCCATGGACTATAACACACGAAAAAACTGAAAAATCCCTATTTCCCGTTCCGGGCCACAATTGAAATCCTAAAACCCCACGTTTGCCCCTCCGAACCAACGCGCGCCATTAAATAGGTCGTCCCGGACGCCCACAAAAAATTTTGGCCAAAATACCGCCGGATGCACATATCACACAAAATCAATGGACTATAACACACGAAAAAACCAAAAAATCCCTATTTCCCGTTCCGGGCCAAGTTTAAAATCCTAAAATACCACGTTTGCCCCGCTGAACCAACGCGCGCCATTAAATAGGTCGTCGCGGACGACCACAAAAATTTTGGCCAAAATACCGCCGGACGCACATATCACACAAAATCCATTGACTATAACACACGAAAAAACCGAAAAATCCCTATTTCCCGTTATGGGCCATGTTTGAAATCCTAAAACCCTACGTTTGCCCCTCCGAACCAACGCGGGCCATTAAATAGGTCGTCCCGGACGTCCACGAAAAATTTCGGCCAAAATACCGCCGGACGCACATATCACACAAAATCCATGGACTATAACACACGAAAAAACCAAAAAATCCCTATTTCCCGTTCCGGGCCACGTTTGAAATCCTAAAACCCCACGCTTGCCCTTCCGAACCAACGCGCGCCATTAAATAGGTCGTCCCAGACGCCCACGAAAAATTTCGGCCAAAATACCGCCGGACGCACATATCACACAAAATCCATGGACTATAACACACGAAAAAACCGAAAAATCCCTATTTCCCGTTCCGGGCTACGTTTGAAATCCTAAAATACCACGTTTGCCCCGCTGAACCAATGCGCGCCATTAAATAGGTCGTCGCGGACGCCCACAAAAATTTTGGCCAAAATACAGCCGGACGCACATATCACACAAAATCCATGGACTATAACACACGAAAAAACTGAAAAATCCCTATTTCCCGTTCCGGGCCATGTTTGAAATCCTAAAACCCTACGTTTGCCCCTCCGAACCAACGCGCGCCATTAAATAGGTCATCGCGGACGCCCACAATAAATTTTGGCCAAAATACCGCCGGACGCACATATCACACAAAATCCAAGGACTATAACACACGAAAAATCCCTATTTCTCTTTCCGGGCCACGTTTGAAATCCTAAAACCCAACGTTTGCCCCTCCGAACCAACGCGCGCCATTAAATAGGTCGTCCCGGACGACCACGAAATATTTTGGCCAAAATACCGTCGGACGCACATATCACACAAAATCCATGGACTATAACACACGAAAAAACTGAAAAATCCCTATTTCCCGTTCCGGGCCACGTTTGAAATCCTAAAACTCCACGTTTGCCCCTCCGAACCAACGCGGGCCATTAAATAGGTCGTCCCGGACGCCCACGAAAAATTTCAGCCAAAATACCGCCGGACGCACATATCACACAAAATCCATGGACTATAACATACGAAAAAACCGAAAAATCCCTATTTCCCGTTCCGGGCCACGTTTGAAATCCTAAAACCCCACGTTTTCCCTTCCGAACTAACGCGCGCCATTAAATAGGTCGTCCCGGATGCCCACGAAAAATTTCGGCCAAAATACCGCCGGACGCACATATCACACAAAATCAATTGACTATAACACACGAAAAAACTGAAAAATCCCTATTTCCCGTTCTGGGCCATGTTTGAAATCCTAAAACCCTACGTTTGCCCCTCCGAACCAACGCGCGCCATTAAATAGGTCGTCGCGGACGCCCACAATAAATTTTGGCCAAAATACCATCGGACGCACATATCACACAAAATCCAAGGACTATAACACACGAAAAATCCCTATTTCTCTTTCCGGGCCACGTTTGAAATCCTAAAACCCAACGTTTGCCCCTCCGAACCAACGCGCGCCATTAAATAGGTCGTCCCGGACGACCACGAAATATTTCGGCCAAAATACCGCCGGACGCACATATCACACAAAATCCATGGACTATAACACACGAAAAAACTGAAATATCCCTATTTCCCGTTTCGGGCCACGTTTGAAATCCTAAAACTCCACGTTTGCCCCTCCGAACCAACGCGGGCCATTAAATAGGTCGTCCCGGACGCCCACGAAAAATATTGGCCAAAATACCGCCGGACGCACATATCACACAAAATCCAATGACTATAACACACGAAAAAACCAAAAAATCCCTATTTCCCGTTCTGGGTCACGTTTGAAATCCTAAAACCCCACATTTGTCCCTCCGAACCAACGCACGCCATTAAATAGGTCGTCCCGGACGCCCACGAAAAGTTTCGGCCAAAATACCGCCGGACGCACGTATCACACAAAATCAATGGGCTATAACATACGAAAAAACCAAAAAATCCCTATTTCCCGTTCCGGGCAACGTTTGAAATCCTAAAACTCCACGTTTGCCCCTCCGAACCAACGCGCGCCATTAAATAGGTTGTCGCGGACGCCCACGAAAAATTTTGGCCAAAATACCGCCGGACGCACATATCACACAAAATCCATGGACTATAACACACGAAAAAATAGAAAAATCCCTATTTCCCATTCCGGGCCACGTTTGAAATCCTAAAATCCCACGTTTGCCCCTCCGAACCAACGTGCGCCATTAAATAGGTCGTCCCGGACACCCACGAAATTTTCGGCCAAAATACCGCCGGACGCACATATCACACAAAATCAATGGACTATAAACACACGAAAAAAACCGAAAAATCCCTATTTCCCGTTCCGGGCCACGTTTGAAATCCTAAAACCCACGTTTGCCCCTCCGAACCAACGCGCGCCATTAAATAGGTGTCCGCGGACGCCCACGAAAATTTCGGCCAAAATACCGCCGGACGCACATATCACACAAAATCCATGGACTATAACACACGAAAAACCGAAAAATCCCTATTTCCCGTTCCGGGCCACGTTTGAAATCCTAAAACCCCACGTTTGCCCCTCCGAACCAACGCGCGCCATTAAATAGGTCGTCCCAAACGCCCACGAAAAATTTCGGCCCAAATACCGCCGGACGCACATATCACACAAAATCCATGGACTATAACACACGAAAAAATCGAAAAATCCTTATTTCCCGTTCTGGGCCATGTTTGAAATCCTAAAACCCTACGTTTGCCCCTCCGAACCAACGCGCGCCATTAAATAGGTCGTCGTGGACGCCCACAATAACTTTTGGCCAAAATATCGCCGGACGCACATATCACACAAAATCCAAGGACTATAACACACGAAAAATCCCTATTTCTCTTTCCGGGCCACGTTTGAAATCCTAAAACCCAACGTTTGCCCCTCCGAACCAACGCGCGCCATTAAATAGGTCGTCCCGAACGACCACGAAATATTTCGGCCAAAATACCGCCGGACGCACATATCACACAAAATCCATGGACTATAACACACGAAAAAACTGAAAAATCCCTATTTCCCATTCCGGGCCACGTTTGAAATCCTAAAACCCCATGTTTGCCCCTCTGAACCAACGCGAGCCATTAAATAGGTCGTCGCGGACGCCCACGAAAAGTTTCTGCAAAAATACCGCCGGACGCACATATCACACAAAATCCATGAACTATAACACACGAAAAAACTGAAAAATCCCTATTTCCCGTTCCGAGCCACGTTTGAAATCCTAAAACCCCACGTTTGCCCCTGCGAACCAACGTGCGCCATTAAATAGGTCGTCCCGGACGTCCACGAAAAATTTTGGCCAAAATACCGCCGGACGCACATATCACACAAAATCCATGGACTATAACACACGAAAAAACCGAAAAATCTCTATTTTCCGTTCCGGTCCACGTTTGAAATCCTAAAACCCCACGTTTGCCCCTCCGAACCAACGCGCGCCATTAAATAGGTCATCCCGGATGCCCACGAAAAATTTCGGCCAAAATACCGCCGGACCCACATATCACACAAAATCCATGGATTATAACACACGAAAAAACTGAAAAATCCCTATTTCTCGTTCCGGGCCACGTTTAAAATCCTAAAACCCAACGATTGCCCCTCCGAACCAACGCGCGCCATTAAATAGGTCGTCGCGGACGCCCACAATAAATTTTGGCCAAAATACCGCCGGACGCACATATCACACAAAATCCAAGGACTACAACAAACGAAAAATCCCTATTTCTCTTTCCGGGCCACGTTTGAAATTATAAAACCCAACGTTTGCCCCTCCGAACCAACGCGCGCCATTAAATAGGTCGTCCCGGACGACCACGAAATATTTCGGCCAAAATACCGCCGGACGCACATATCACACAAAATCCATTGACTATAACACACGACAAAACTGAAAAATCCCTATTTCCCATTTCGGGCCACGTTTGAAATCCTAAAACTCCACGTTTGCCCCTCCGACTCAACACGCGCCATTAAATAGGTCGTCGCGGACGCCCATTAAAAATTTCGGCCAAAATGCCGCCGGGCGCACATATCACACGAAATCCATGGACTATAACACACGAAAAAACTGAAAAATCCCTACTGTTCGTTCCGGGCCACGTTTGAAATCCTAAAACCCCACATTTACCCCTCCGAACCAACGCGCGCCATTAAATAGGACATCCCAGACGACCACGAAATATTTCGGCCAAAATACCGCCGGACGCACATATCACACAAAATCCATGGACTATAACACACGAAAAAACCGAAAAATCTCTATTTCCCGTTCCGGGCCACGTTTGAAATCCTAAAACCCCACGTTTGCCCCTCCGAACCAACGCGCGCCATTAAATAGGTCGTCCCGGACGCCCACGAAAATTTTTGGCCAAAATACCGCCGGATGCACATATCACACAAAATCAATGGACTATAACACACGAAAAAACTGAAAAATCCCTATTTCCCGTTCTGGGCCACGTTTAAAATCCTAAAACCCCACGTTTGCCCCTCCGAACCAACGCGCGCCATTAAATAGGTCGTCCCGGACGCCCACAAAATATTTCGGCCAAAATACCGCCGGACGCACATATCACACAAAATCCATAGACTATATAACACAAGAAAAAATTGAAAAATCCCTATTTACCGTTCCGGGCCACGTTTGAAATCCTAAACCCCACGTTTGCCCCTCCGAACCAACGCGCGCCATTAAATAGGTCGTCCCGGACGCCCACAAAAAATTTCGGACAAAATACCGTCGGAGGCACATATCACATAAAATCCATGGACTATAACACACGAAAAAACAGAAAAATCCCTATTTCCGTTCCGGGCCACGTTTGAAATCCTAAAACCCCACGTTTGCCCCTCCAAACCAACGCGCGCCATTAAATAGGTCGTCCCGGACGCCCACGGAAAATTTCGGCCAAAATACCGCCGGATGCACATATCACATAAAATCCATTGACTATAACACACGAAAAAACTGAAAAATCCCTATTTCCCGTTCCGGGCCATGTTTGAAATCCTAAAACCCCAAGTTTGCCCCTCCGAACCAACGCGCGCCATTAAATAGGTGTTCCCGGACGCCCACGAAAAATTTCGGCCAAAATACCGCCGGAAGCACATATCACACAAAATCCATGGACTATAACACACGAAAAAACCAAAAAATCCCTATTTCCCGTTCCGGGCCAAGTTTGAAATCCTAAAACCCCACGTTTGCCTCTTCAAACCAACGCGTGCCATTAAATAGGTCGTCCCGAACACCCACGAAAATTTTTGGCCAAAATACCGCCGGATGCATATATCACACAAAATCCATGGACTATAACACACGAAAAAACCGAAAAATCCCTATTTCCCATTGCGGACCACGTTTAAAATCCTAAAACCCCACGTTCGCCCCTCCAAACCAACGCGCGCCATTAAATAGGTCGTCCCGGACGCGCACGAAAAATCTCGGCCAAAATACTTCCGAACCAACGCGCGCCATTAAATAAGTCGTCCCGGACGCCCACGAAAAACTTCGGCCAAAATTTCGCCGGACGCACATATCACACAAAATCCATGGACTATAACACACGAAAAAACCGAAAAATCCTTATTTCCCGTTCCGGGCCACGTTTGAAATCCTAAAACCCCATGTTTTCCCCTCCGAACCAACGCGCGCCATTAAATAGGTCGTCGCGGACGCCCACGAAAAATTTTGGCTAAAATACCGCCGGACGCACATATCACACAAAATCCATGGACTATAACACACGAAAAAACCAAAAAATGAATATTTCCCGTTCCGGGCCACGTTTGAAATCCTAAAACCCCACGTTTGCCCCTCTGAAACAACGCGCGCCATTAAATAGGTCGTCCCGGACGCCCACGGAAAATTTCGGCCAAAATACCGCCGGATGCACATATCGCATAAAATCCATAGACTATAACACACGAAAAAACCGAAAAATCCCTATTTTCCGTTCCGGGCCATGTTTGAAATCCTTAAAACCCCTCAAGTTTGCCCCTGCCGAATCCAGAGCGCGGCGCCATTAAATAGGTCTCCCGGTAACGCCCACGAAAAATCCGTTCGGCCAAAATACCGCCGGACGCACATATCACACAAAAATCCATGCGACTTATTAACACAAAGAAAAACCAGAAAACTCCCTAGTTTCCCGTTCCGGGCCTACGTTTTGGTTGAAACCGTAAAACCCCGTTTTGCCCCTTCGATACCAACGTCTGTGCCCATTAAATAGGTCCTCGCGGACACCCACGAAAAATTTCGGCCAAAATTCCGCCGGAAGCACATATCACACAAATTCCATGGACTATGACACACGAAAAAACCGAAAAATCCCTATTTCCCGTTCCGGGCCACGTTTGATATCCTAAAACCCCACGTTTGCCCCTCCGAACCAACAAGCGCCATTAAATAGGTCCTCGCGGACGCCCACGAAAAATTTCGGCCAAAATTCCGCCGGAAGCACATATCACACAAAATCCATGGACTATAACACACGAAAAAAAATCGAAAAATCCCTAT
>QJPP01006271.1:0-16992 GCA_003996215.1 Jaltomata sinuosa
TCATTATTTAGACCAGAAGAAAAACCGACGACAAGAGCATTGAAGAATGAATTTATTTCTCAAAATCTATTAACAAGATACTGCAAGATAATTAGTCATAAATATCCAGATTATCATTGTTCAAAATGCAATGGAGGAGATATGACAGAGATACCAGATGTACAGCTGGAATAAAAATATGGAGAAAAGAGAAGATAAGTAGAAGAGACAAATAGGAAGATACGTGAAAAAGACGAAAAGCAAGAAGAAACGTGGAAAGCAGGAAAAGAAAAAATGTAGAGTTTTGTCTTCCATAAGTAGGTAGATGTCATTGTCAAGTCGATAAATGTCCCTGTCAGCTATTTAAGTTTTTGTACCGTATTGTAAAAAAAGTCATAAAATAAGAGACAGATGTAAAAGTAGGAATAGTATAATTTTTGTTTTATTATAAAAAGTCGTAAAGTAAATAGTAAGAGTCATTCATGAACAGTAAAGGTCATTCATGAAAGGTCATTTGTGAATAGTAAGAGTCATTTGTAAATAGTAAGAGTCATTTTTTCCTTCTATGTAAGGAGGTAAGAGGATGAAGGGAAAGATCATCAGAGGAAGCATCGAGCATCAGAAAAAATCAGAGAAAAAATCCTCTCAATTCCCCACTTGTAAAAACCTTCCGTATACATAAATAAAATATATCTTTTAAGTAAGCTATGGAGCATCTAGACGAGCTAAAAAATCAGGTATACTTATTCATAGTCATGTATAGCTAAACTTTTATATTTCTTATAATCTCTTTTATATCATAATTGTTTATCATGTTTTAGTACTGTTATAAAGAACATCTTAAGAAGGCTTGCCATGGCTAAATATTGCTGAGAGTAGTTAAGCCCAGACTATGCCATCCTAAGGTCGAAACTGGTAGGCAAGGAGGCCGTTTAGGGGAGTAGACAAAGTTGAGGCGCTGTTAGGGTAAACGATTGAAGCAAGAAAAGCATGGTAGTGGCTAGAAGAGATTGTTCAAAATAACTTATTAAAAAATGATAAACTTATGATAAACAAAGAGATTAGAGGGAATATGTTTAGTAAAAAAACATGACAAGAATAAATATCGATTTAATGAGCAATACTACATACCTAATAAATGATGATAATAATTATAAAATACTCATATTATATATCCTTAAACAATTTAATAACGATATTAGGAGAAAAATTTACGATATTTTAGTTACTTTTGAGATAACAGAAATAATGGAACAAAGATGGATAGAACTAATTATACCAGATGACATAGATAATTTAGATTTATATGAACTAGATTTATATTCGGATCAATAAAAGCATCTAATCAAAATATGAATACAGAATCATTTGAAAAATGGAGTCATACCAAAGAACTAATAGATTTCCAAATATACCTAATAAGACAAAATTTAGATATTTATTTAGAAACAGGAGATACTAAAATTTTAAAATATATGAAAAATAATATAATAAACCTTCAAAAATCACATATAAGAGAAACACAATTATATGAAGCAACTTTCTTACATAAAAATAAAAATAACAGTAAATAATGGACTCAACTACAAAAATGGATGAATCTACCCACGACTTAAAAATAATAAGTAACCCCTCAAAATACCAAATATTCTTTAAAGATAAAATATTAATCACTATCATTAAAACAGTTAATCTTAACAGAGATTTACAACAAAGTATACTTGATAAAATCATTAATTCTACAGAAGATTTTTGGCCATACGAATCAGATATATATTCAGATATAGACTCAATTAAAAATAATGAATAAGAATACTTCCGCACACATACCGCGCACAGGCACTCCAAAAATGGTATCAGAGAGCATATAGGAGTTATTAGTAAGAATGAGCATATAGGAGTTATTAGTAAGAAAGAGCATATAGGAGGTATTAGTAAGAAAGAGCATATAGGAGTTATTAGTAAGAAGATAAGAAAATTAAGAAGAAAATTAAAAAACCTATACCCAGAATATAAACAACTCAGTATTACAAAAACTGATAATAACAAATTAAACAAATTAATTAATACCATATCTAAAACAGAATATAAATACATTAAATACTTAAAGAAACAATGACTAATAACAATAACAAACACAGACAAAAGCTTAATGTAATGACCCTTCCGGTCATTTCCACGTTTAAGTTTTGAAGTCAAGCAAATCGACAAAAGATATCGTAAGACCTTTAACAAATTTTCTGAACTTTGGGTCAAATGTATCAGGGCTTTTCTCCCAATATATAAAGAGTTAGAAGTCCCCCGAAATACCAAATCGAAGGTCTACGAGTCTAGTTTCCAACGCACAAAACCTCACATTCAACTGATCTCGGAGTAAAGAGTTATGACTGTTTTACTGCGGACTGTCTGGCAGAAAACGGATTGCGAACCGGGTCGCGAACCGGGTTGGGTTAAACTCGATTTAAGCCTCAATTCACGTTTTAAAACGCCATTTCAGTTCCAAAATAGTGATAAAATATAAGGGAGGATCCCGAGAGAATTCTTGAGTATCGAAATCGTGCGTTGGCGAATTACGAGCCTAAACTTAAGAATTTTATTAGCATCGTGCGTGTATTTGAAATATTTATTTAAAAGTTGAATTTGGTAAAAAAATTATATTATTATTACCTTTTTAAAATATTTTAAAGGTTCATGAAAAATATCTTTGATACGATATAAGTGTATATGTATTTATTTTATAAGGTTTTTATACTCCATAATATTTTAACGGAGATAGTAAAATTAGTTACGTTGAAATTTATTATTATAATATAGTAGGTTTTGTTCGAAATAATTTTCTATGAATTATGGTATATTTAAAATATTATATTTATTTTACCACGAATTTATGCAATACCCGAGTATATACTTAACGGATCGGATTGGTTGCCACCTTCACTTCCACGTGGAAGTGGAGGGCTAGTGCAACACATAGCAAGTGAAAGGTGGCAGTGAAAGGTGGCAGCATGCTGAGTACATTGGAATAATGTACTGCCTAACTTATATGTGCCTTACATATGAAATTAAGAATTGTGCATGATTTGCATACTACTGTACATCACATTTGTTACGTAAGGAGTATTGTGAGAGGAAAACTTTGTGTTAATTATTCAATTTCTCAAAGGAAAATCAATTATCTACGTTAAGTTATTCCATCCCAAATCCGATTCTGATTCCGCTTTAGTTTTGGATTTTCTCGGAGTGGTTCGAGCTTGGACATCGTTGTTCCAGCAGCTTGTCGTCGGACGACAGGTAGGTTACGGTTTATTTTCCCTAGACTCCGTATATATAAAATAAAATTGTATTAATGGGCATCCTTGGGTTGGTTTATTAGGTTGGTACCACAGACCTCGACCGCTTTATTCATATCCGCCTACTTTTTATTCCTCCGTTGTTGTAGTAATTGCCATTATATTTTATTTACCCTTGTGGTCCTGTGAGGCCTTATTGACTCTGGAACATAGAAGGTGGGATTTTGGGAATGTCCGCGAGTCCCGGGCATAGAATTATCCTTCTAGGCTGGTTATGCTTGCTGAGTAGCTGTGGGCCCGTGCAGGGTCGATAGGTTGATTGTGAGCTGCGGGGCAGCTATTGTGTGTGATCATACCATTTCCATGCATATAAAGAGGTTTTATCCACGTTTTACTGTGGTTTTGGCTTCGGGCCTACTGGCACTGTTTTCTAAACCTTGCATGGCCCGGGGGGCCGTTTTTGATGGAAATGATTTGGAAATGGTTGATTTCACTTGTGGAGATTTTTGGGCAAGAAAGTAAAATTACGTTTAAAATCATCAGTTTTATGATTATCGCTAGACTCGGCAGGGCCGGGGTGCTAGATGAGTTTTTTTGTTACTTGAGATGATTTTTAGCCTCGGTCGGACCGAGCACCTGAGATGACTTTTTACTGTTTAGACCCGGCTACGCCCGGGCACCCTTGGAGGGGTTTTTGAGATATTTTCCTACTATTTTTAGTCCTGGACAGGGTCTGGGCATGCATATTCGAGACTGGGTCTCTATCTTGATATCGAGACTGGGTCTCTATCTTGATACATGTTCTGATACTGAGTTTTAGTATGGGGTCTGGGACCTCCATGGACCTTGCTATCCGGGCCAGGGGCTACGGGCTGCGTGTGCCGGAGGAGGGGTATACGGTGGAGTAGAGGTATACGGGCAGAGTCCTTCCATGGAACCTACCTGCTGGGCCGGATCGGCGCCGGAGGAGGTACATACAGAGATACTATGGCACTTGAGATCTTCATGCATCATATCATTCATGGTTCGAGGTTCCACCCTTGTTTGCTGTTTGCTGATTGTACGCTCCGGTAGTATGGGATGCCGGAGGGTTTGTTTTCACTTGTTTGTGTTCCTCGGTTGTATGGGCGGCCGGGGGACTGTAGGTAGACTTTTGTTATTTACTTACAGAGTTGTTCTCTATTATGGATAAGTATGAGGTAGGTACTGCTAGACTGTTAGTTTCTGGATTGAGATTGATATGATTAGTTGAGTTTGATTCATGTCTCTGAGCATGCCTATCATTACTCTTTCTCTCTTCTTCTTACACTTGAGGTTACCGGTATACCGTCCATTTCGTAAACTTATTTTGTATACACTGTTATTGCAAGGACCCCAGGTGCGTTATTTCTTACTTTCACCTGTGCCTATGGTGTGTATATGCTTCTTACTAGCCTCATATGTGGTTCTGTTGATTTCCCTCTGGGCTAGTTCCTGTGTATCTTTCGTTGATTTCTGTGACTACTTGTTTCTATTCTGTCTATTACTACGCTTTTATCTTATATGTGCCCAGTCGGCCTATGATACCTACTGGGTACCTTATGCTTCGCATTTGGTGCTCACCCCTACCCCCTGCATCTTTGGGTGCAGATCCTAGCGTGGGCCATCGTCGTTAGATCGCTGTGATTCGTGCTTGGAGATCTGTTGGAGACTACTTCAGGCTGAGGGTGAGCTCTTGGCGATCGGAGCTTAGCTTTAGTTTATCTTTTGCTTCATGTACTCTATTACCATTCAGAGACATCTGTATATATAGTTTTGGTTTATTTGCACTCCATGTATGTAGGTTGGCTCTGTACTATGATACCAGGTCTTGGGGTTTGGTTTAGTTTCCGCATAGGTATATATTATATCCATGTTATCTATTTTTTTCGTCTTGTTCCCTTATTTGCTAGATAGTAGCCCATTACTAACTGTTCTGGGCTACGGGGGTTGGTTCACCTACCGGGGGTTGTAGGTGCCATCATGACCGAGAAATCGGGTCGTGACAACTTGGTATCAGAGCTTTAGGTTCACCGGTGTCATCGGTATAGGAGCCAATGTCTAGTAGAGTCCTGCGGATCGGGGCGGAGACGTCCGTACTCAATCTTTGGGAGGCTACAGTGACATTTTAGGAAATTTGACTCTTTCATTGCCTCTGTGTCGTGCGTATAGCCCTTGAAGTTTCTAGAGATCTCATTTGTTCTACTTCATTCTTCCGCAGATGGTTCGTACGAGATCATCGGCAGCACGCGAGGATGAGCCTCCCACTCCAGCGAGGGGTCGAGGACGCCCTCGAACAAAGGCACCTGCTAGAGCTGCTAGCGTGGAGATAGAGCCCGAGCAGCATGTGGTTCAGGGGCAGCCCAGGTACCACCAGCTCCAGCGCCAGCTCCAGCGCCAGCTCGAGTATCAGCTCCAGCGCCAGCTCGAGTACCAGCTCCAGTGCCCACTTATGTGCCAGCTCCAGCCGCAGCTCAGTCTCCAGATATTCGGGGATTACTATTACAGCTTTTGGGTGTGATTGGAGAGCAGCCTTCTGAGGTACCGCAGACATCCGCTCAGGGGGCAGCCCTGGGTGCACAGAGCTTAGGAGCGCAGTCGACTACTATAGCTCCCCGTGCGGAGGTCATTCCGGTTCCATCTGTTGCACAGCCTCTTGCTCCTCGCCCAGCTATGACAGATTCAGAGCAGAAGGCGTTGGGTAGGTTTTTGAGGTTAGCACCTCCGAGGTTTGTGGGTACTTCTGGACAGGATCCACATGACTTTATTACCACCTGTGAGGAGATGTTGCATCATCTGGGTTTGTTGGAGACTCACGGGGTTGGTTATACTACCTATCAGTTGGAGGGCCCAGCGAAGTTATGGTGGAGGGCTCAGGTTGCTTGTAGACCACCGTCGTCACCTCCTTTGACCTGGTCTGAGTTTTATGAGGCCTTTATGGCCAAGTTCCTACCACAGAGTGATCGTGAGCGTCGCAGGGAGCAGTTTACTCACCTTATGCAGGGATCTACGACTATCTCAGAGTATGAGACCCGTTTTCATCAGCTAGCACCGTTCGGAGCTATGATCATTCCCACCGAGGCTGATAGGATTCGCAGATTTGTATGGGGTTTGAGGCCAGAGATCAGACAGCCAGCTGAGATATTGATTGCCAGTGGTCGGTCATTCCAGGCCATTGTAGACTATGCTCGCACTGTGGAGGACTTACAGCGACATGATCAGGGGCCCAGAGATAAGAGGCCTCGATATCAGGGGGTCTATAGTGGTTCCAGATATGGTGGTAGAGGTCCTGGCCAGTGGAGTCGGAGTTATCAGCCATAGCAGTACCAGGGTCAGTCCAGCCGACCGGTTCAGGCTTCCCTTCAGAATTTTGGTAGTACCCAGTTCGAGCAGGGTCAAGGCAGCCATCAGGGCTATAGCGGCCAGTCTTCGAGGGGTACAGTTTCTGGGGCATCTGGTCGTGGTGGTCATTCAGGATTTTCGGGTTCATCTCGACTGAGTAGGTCGTCAGGGGCTTGTTTTACTTGTGGTGCGATGGGTCATTTTGCTAGAGATTGCCCTCAGCAGGGTACAGTTTAGTTGGCCGAGCCTTTACGAGTAGTTCAGCCCCCAGCTAGAGGGGGTGGTCGTCAGAGTAGAGGTAGTGCTCCGCGTGGCAGAGCAGGTGGTAGGGATGGCGGTCGGGCAGGTGGAGGTCGTCGTCAGTTTTATGCGGTCCCTAGGAGACCAGAGGCAGAGGCCTCAGATGCTGTGATTACAGGTACGATTTCTGTGTGCCATCAGTCTGCTATGGCTTTATTTGATCCTGGATCCACTTGTTCATATGTATCTGCCTACTTTGTGCCTTGTTTGGGGTTGGCTAGTGAGCCATTATCTGTTCCTGTTTCTGTTTCGACCCCAGTAGGAGATTCTTTAGTAGTGGATCGGATTGTGAGATCCTGTATGTTATCTATTGGTGATTCAGAGACTTGGGGAGACTTGATGATTCTTGATATGCTAGATTTTGATGTGATACTGGGCATGGACTGGTTATCCCCTCACCGTGTGGTTTTGGATTGTTATGCCAAGACCATTACCATAGCTGTGCCCGGTGTATCCCCGGTTGTGTGGCAGGGTTCTGTTAGCCATGCACCATCTGGGATCATCTCTTGTCTTCGAGCTAGGAAGTTGATTTCCCGTGGGTGTTTAGCTTATCTAGCATATGTCCGAGATGTTAGTGCTGACCCCACTTCCCCTGAGTCTGTTCCTGTGGTTAGAGACTTCCTTGATGTATTTCCTACCGACCTGCCAGGCCTTCCACCTGAGAGAGATATTGATTTTGCTATTGAGTTAGAGCCGGGCACTAGGCCCATTTCTATTTCTCCTTACCGTATGGCTCCTGCTGAGTTGAGGGAGCTTAAGGAGCAGCTCCAGGATCTGTTAGCTAAGGGGTTTATTAGACCTAGTGTGTCACCTTGGGGTGCTCCTGTTCTCTTCGTGAAGAAGAAGGATGGGTCGATGCGCATGTGTATTGATTATCGGCAGCTGAATAGGGTGACAGTGAAGAATAGGTATCCGTTGCCAAGGATTGATGATTTGTTTGACCAGCTTCAGGGTTCAGTCGTGTTTTCGAAGATTGATTTGAGGTCCGACTACCATCAGCTGAGGATTAGGGCGGAGGTCATCCCTAAGACAGCGTTCAGGACACGTTATGGCCATTATGAGTTCCTGGTGATGTCTTTTGGGTTGACTAATGCCCCCGCAGCCTTTATGAACTTGATGCACAGTGTTCTTGGCCCGTATTTGGACTCATTTGTGATAGTTTTTATAGATGACATCTTGGTATACTCGCGTAGTAGAGATGAGCATGAGCAGCACTTGAGGGTTATACTCCAAGACTTTGAGAGATCATCGGCTTTATGCCAAGTTCTCAAAGTGTGAGTTTTGGCTTGAGTCAGTTGCATTCCTAGGGCACGTGGTGTCTAAGGAAGGGATTAGGGTTGATCCGGGAAAGATTTCAGCGGTTTGTGAGTGGCCTAGACCTACTACTGTTACTGAGGTTCGCAGCTTTATTGGGTTAGTAGGTTACTACAGACAGTTCATTGAGGGATTTTCTTCCATAGCAGCACCCTTGACTATGCTGACTAGGAAGGATATCCCATTTCAGTGGTCGGATCAGTGTGAGGATAGCTTCCAGAGGCTTAAGGCCTTATTGACTTCAGCTCCAGTTTTGACTTTGCCGGTTGAGGGTCAGAGCTTCTCCGTGTATTGTGATGCCTCTGGGGTTGGTCTTGGTTGTGTGTTGATGCAGCAGGGTCGAGTAATAGCATATGCGTCGAGGTAGCTGAAGGTTCACGAGCGCAACTACCCCACTCATGACTTAGAGTTGGCGGCGGTAGTTTTCGCGCTCAAGATCTGGAGGCATTACCTATATGGAGTTCACTGTGAGATCTTCACCGATCACCGTAGTCTTCAGTATATCACGAGTCAGCGGGAGTTGAACTCGAGACAGAGGAGATGGGTCGAGTTACTGAAGGACTATGACTTCACTATTCTGTATCATCCGGGCAAGGCAAACGTGGTAGCGGATGCCTTGAGTCGGAAGACAGTGAGTATGGGTAGCCTAGCTTCTCTTTCAGTTGCAGAGTGGCCATTGGCCTTGGACATTCAGTCCTTGGCTAACCATTTGGTTAGGCTTAACTTGTCGGATCCTAGCAGAGTTCTTGCCAGTATTGAGGTTCGTTCTACTTTGGTTGATCAGATTCAGAGCCGTCAGTTTGAGGATCAGCAGTTGTGTGACCTTCGTGATCGGGTTCTTCAGGGTGAGACCGGTCGGGCTACTCTAGATTCAGATGGGGTTCTGAGGTATGATAGTCGCCTTTGTGTTCCGAGGGTTAGTGATTTGATTTAGTTGATACTTCATGAGGCACATTGTACTAGATACTCCATTCACCCTGGCACAGCGAAGATGTATAGAGACTTGAGGCAGCTTTACTGGTGGAGTGGTATGAAGCGGGATATAGCGGAGTTTGTATCTCGGTGCTTGAACTGTCAGCAGGTTAAGTTCGAGCACATGAGACCTGGTGGTTTGATGCAGCGACTTCCCATTCCTAAGTGGAAGTGGGAAGGGATTACTATGGACTTCGTGGTTGGTTTGCCCCGTACTTCTCGTGGGTTTGATTCCATATGGGTGATTGTTGATAGGCTGACCAAGTCAGCACATTTCTTGCCGGTTCAGACTTCTTATGGTGCAGAGAGGTTAGCTCAGATCTACCTTCGTGAGATTGTTCGGTTGCACGGGGTCCCAGCCTCTATCATTTCAGATCGCGGCACTCAGTTCATATCTCAGTTCTGGAGGGCTATTCAGCGAGATTTGGGTACAGAGGTTCATCTTAGTACCGCTTTCCACCCTCAGACAGATGGCCAGTCCGAGAGGACCATTCAGATTTTGGAGGACATGCTTCGAGCCTGTGTTCTTGATTTTGGAGGTTCTTGGGATCAGTTTGTTCCCTTGGCAGAGTTTGCCTATAATAACAGCTTCCATTCGAGTATCGGCATGGCACCTTTTGAGGCGTTGTATGGCAGGCGTTGCAGATCACCGGTAGGTTGGTTTGATGGTTTTAGTACTGGGCCACAGAGCACAAATTTGCTTCGAAACTCCTTAGACCGAGTCCGAGTGATTCAGGACAGACTTCGGGCAGCTCAGAGCAGGCAGAAGAGTTATGATGATCGTAGGCTTCGTGCCTTGGAGTTTAGTGTCGGTGACTTGGTGTTTCTCCGGGTATCGCCCATGAAAGGCGTGATGAGATTTGGTAGGCGGGGCAAGCTTAGCCCCAGGTACATTAGGCCATTTGAGATTCTGCAGAGGGTTGGTAGCGTTGCCTATCAGTTAGCCTTACCTCCGATGTTTTCAGCTATACATCCTGTGTTTCATGTTTCGATGTTGCGTCGGTATATCCCAGATGAGTCTCATGTGTTGCAGTGGGATTCAGTTCAGTTGGATGAGAGTTTAGCCTTTTTTGAGGAGCCGGCAACTATTTTGGCCAGAGATGTCAGGAGATTGAGGTCTCGAGAGATCCCGGTTGTTAAGATTCAGTGGAGGCACCGTCCAGTCGAGGAGGCTACCTGGGAGACCGAGAGAGATATGCGGGATCAGTATCCGCAACTATTTTAGCCTTCAGGTACCCCCTTGACCTTGACTTTCGAGGACGAAAGCCCTTTTTAGTAGTGGATGATGTAATGACCCTTCCGGTCATTCCCACGTTTAAGTTTTGAAGTCAAGCAAATCGACAAAAGATATCGTAAGACCTTTAACAAATTTTCTGAACCTTGGGTCAAATGTCTCGGAGCTTTTCTCCCAATATATAAGGAGTTAGAAGTCCCCCGAAATACCAAATCGAAGGTCTACGAGTCTAGTTTCCAACGCACAAAACCTCACGTCCAACTGATCTCGGAGTAAAGAGTTATGACTGTTTTACCGCGGACTGTCTGGCAAAAACGGGTTGCGAACCGGGCCGCGAACCGGGTCGGGTTAAACGCGATTTAAGCCTCGACGTCACGTTTTAAAATGCCATTTCAGTTCCGAAACAGTTATAAAAAAATAAGGGAGGATCCCGAGAGAATTCTTGAGTATCGAAATCGTGCGTATTTGAAAATACGTTATTTAAAAGTTGAATTGGGTAAAGATTATATTATTATTGCCTTTTCAAATATTTTAAAGGTTTATGAAAAATATATTTGATACGATATAAGTGTATACGTATTTATTTTATAAAGTTTTTATACTCCGTAATATTTTAACGGAGATAGTAAATTTAGCTATGTTGAAAATTATTATTATAATATAGTAGGTTTTGTTTGAAATAATTTTCTATAAATTATGGTATATTTAAAATATTATATTTATTTTACCATGAATTTTTGCAATACCCGAATATTTACATAACCGGGTAAAAAGGTATTAGGATATTGCCACCTCCACTTCCACGTGGAAGTGGAGGAAGTGGACAGCAATCCTCTTCAAATATTTATGGCCAACTTCCCCAATAATCGTTTAATAATATGTATATGTGAATCATATGTTTATCCAGCAACAGGGATTGAGCTTTACCAACTTTTACCAAATTCATAGTGTTGCAATTACGCATATATGTATATGTGATTTCTAACGAACTATGGCGCTGTTTTCATTACTCAACCCTCGTTCTTTATAAGAAAAATAGTTGCACGCTGCATATAGATACACCGAGCTATGCGTTGGAGGAGAATTTGGTAGGAAAATATTTTGATGTGATATTTGATCACTGATAGAAAAATCAATTATCTACGTCAAGTTATTCAAGCCCGAGTTCGAGTTTGATTTCACGTTGTGGATTTTTCGGAGAGGTTCAAGCTTGTCATCGGACGACAGGTAGGTTACGGTTTAATTTCCCTAGACTCCGCATATATAGAATAAAATTGTATTAATGGGCATCCTTGGGTTGGTTTATTAGGTTGGTACCACAGACCTCGACCGCTTTATTCATGTCCGTCTACTTTTGTTCCTCCGTTGCTTGTAGTATTTGCCGATATATTTTATTTACCCTTGTGGTCTGCGGAGACTTGTTGACTCTGGAACATAGAAGGTGGGATTTTGGAGAATGTCGCGAGTCCGGCATAGAATTATCTTCTAGGCTGGTTATGCTTGCTGAGTAGCTGTGCTGTGCAGGGTCGATAGGTTGATTGTGAGGCTGCGGGGCAGCTATTGTGTGTGATCATACGATTTTCATGCTATAAAGAGGTTTTATCGTGGTTTTTACTGTGGTTTTTGGCTTCGGCTACTGGCACTTGTTTCTAACTTGCATGGCCGCGGGGGCCCGTTTTTGATGGAAATGAATTCCGAATGGTTGATTTACTGTGGAATTTTTGGGCAAGAAAGTAATAATTATGTTTAAAATCATCAGTTTTATGATTATCGCTAGACTCGGCAGGGCCGGGGTGCTAGTTGAGTTTTCTTGTTACTTGAGATGATTTTTAGCCTCGGTCGGACCGAGAACCTGAGATGACGTTTTTATTGTTTAGACCCGGCTACGCCCGGGCACCCTTGGAGGGGATTTTGAGATATTTTCCTACTATTTTTAGTCCTGGACAGGGTCTGGGCATGCATATTCGAGACTGGGTCTCTATCTTGATATCGAGACTGGGTCTCTATCTTGATACATGTTTTGATACTGAGTTTTAGTATGGGGTCTGGGACCTCCATGGACCTTGCCATCCGGGCCAGGGGCTACGGGCTGCATGTGCCGGTGGAGGGGTATACGGTGGAGTAGAGGTATACGGGCAGAGTCCTTCCATGGAACCTACCTGCTGGGCGGATCGGCGCCGACGGAGGTACATACAGAGATACTATGGCACTTGAGATCTTCATGCATCATATCATTGATCGTTTGAGGCTCCACCTTTGTTTGCTGTTTGCTGATTGTACGCTCCGGTAGTATGGGATGCCGGAGGGTTTGTTTTCACTTGTTTGTGTTCCTCGATTGTATGGGCGGCCGGGGGACTGTAGGTAGACTTTTGTTATTTACTTACAGAGTTGTTCTCTATTATGGATAAGTATGAGGTAGGTCACTGCTAGACTGTTAGTTTCTGGATTGAGATTGATATGATTAGTTGAGTTTGATTCATGTCTCTGAGCATGCCTATTATTACTCTTTCTCTCTTCTTCTTACACTTGAGGTTAATGGTATACCGTCCATTTCGTAAACTTATTTTGTATACACTGTTATTGCAAGGACCCCAGGTGCGTTGTTTCTTACTTTCACCTGTGCCTTTGGTGTGTATATTCTGCTTACTAGCCTCATATGTGGTTCTGTTGATTTCCCTCTGGGCTAGTTCCTGTGTACCTTTCGTTGATTTTCTATGACTACTGTGCTTCTATTCTGTCTCCTTACTGCGCTTTTATCTTATATGTGGCGCCAGTCGGCCTATGATACCTAACTGGGTACCTTTGCTTGTCGCATTTGGTGCTCCCCCTACCCCCTGCATCTTTTGGGTGGGCAGATCCTAGGTGGGGCCATCGCCGTTAGATGCGCTGTGATTTCGTGCTTGGATACTCTGTTGGGACTACTTTAGGCTAGAGGTGAGTTCTTGGCGATGGAGATTAGCTTAGTTTATCTTGCTATGTACTCTATTTCCATTCAGAGACATCTGTATATATAGTTTTGGTTTAATTGTACTCCATGTATGTAGTTTGGCTCTGTACTATGATACCAGGTCTTGGGGTTTGGTTTAGTTTCCGCATATGTATATATGTATATCCCTGTTATCTATTTTATTCGTCTTGTTCCCTTTTTGCTAGATAGTAGCCCATTACTAACTGTTCTGGGCTACGGAAATTGGTTCGCCTACTGGGGGGTTGTAGGCGCCATCATGACCGAGAAATCGGGTCGTGACAAATTGGCAACACTTATTTACATGTACAGCTACACATTTAAGCATGGTATTTTTATAATTCTAAATACAACATTTTAGAATTCATTAAAAAATTTAACTCTCCCTCCAAAATATTTTACTCTCTCTCCAATTTCTAATTGGCCAAAAGTTTTGTTCTGAAAATTAAAATAAAAGTAAATATTTTAGTCACTCTCTAAACATTCTTCACTCTAACATTCTCACTCTAAAAATGCACCACAAAAAGCATTCTCACTCTCTAAGCTCTGAGCTGCCATCATCGTCGAAGCTCTAAGCTCCGAGTTGCCGCCGTAGTTGAAACTCTAAGCTCCGAGCTGCTGCCATCATCGAAGCTCAAATCTGCTATCGTCGTCAAATTTTAACTCTTAATTTCTTCTAATTTCAGCTCACTCTCAGCTGGGTCTATCAAAGAAGGTAGAGATTTTTACGTTTTAATCTTCCGTTTCAACTTATTTTAACTCAAATCTCTCAAATTTCTTCAAATTTCACCTTATTTCACTGGAGATTTCAGCTCAGTTCAGCTTAAATTTTTTCTAGTTTTCCTAATTTCAGTGGAGATTTCATTTCGTCTGAGCTAAAGAAGATATGTTTTAAGCTTCCATTTAAAAGCATCTGGGTTTGTTGCATGTCTATTTTGCTTCTGGGTTTGCTGCATATCTATTTTGCATCTGGGTTTATTGCTTGTGAGTTTATTGCATGTCTACTTTGCATTGTGATTTTTGCAAAAGCATCTGTGGGTATTTTTCTTTCTGTAATTATCTTCTTCTTCTTTTTTAATTTTCTACTATTTTTGTAGTATTTTGTGATAGTAATTTTTAAATAAATGTGTTGAATGATGTATAAATTGGCTGTAGTTTAAGCTTTATAAGCTTTTTTGTACAAAAGATGGTATAGAATAGACTAAAAATGTATGTTAGCAAACTGTTGAAACTTCTGATTTTTGGGGAACTTCTGGAACTTCCTCACCTTGTTTTACATTTGTAAGAAATCTACTTTAATGTTGCTTACTGGAGTGTATAAATAAGATGTTATTTAGTTAAATCTGATAGTGTGTGATAGCACTAAATTAGTTTGGCGATATATATTGCTTACACTTGGGGATTTCCTTTTTTTTATTCTTCTGAAATTGGCTCCCTCGCACTAGTGTATTACTGGTATACATATTATAATATAGACTCAGATAGAAGTTTCGAGAATTGTATTATCGCACACTAGTCTATTTTCTTTTTATCCTCCATCTCAACTATATACTACATAATAAGTTTTGGCTCACACAATCTGTTAATTCCTCTAACAGTCTAATGATAGCATTTATCAAGATGCTGAATCTTGCTGGCCAGTTTCGTTTGCATTGCTCCACTGTAGTAAACATCTTGAACAATTGTGCTGATCATTTTGCATATATTGTTGCTCTTCTGTGGAATTGACACATATTTTTCCCTCTATATCATATAAACCCATGTTTCTAGGCTCATTCTATATATGTGGGCACCCATTGAATTCCCTCTAGCTTTGTTATTTCCTCTCGTCAATCTTTAGGCTTTCTCTACACCTTGCTCCAGATAGCATTTAATATTGGACAGAAAAAGAATAAATGGTCCAGCATCTCATTTTGTGTAGCACATAAAGGACATGTAAGATCATCTAGATTTGTCCATTTAGCCACTCGATCGGTCCTTAGTTTGCAGCCTACCATAGATTGAAAGATACAAGATAAAGATCCATCTAGGTGCCCTATAATTATGACATACAATTTTCCTCCAAGTTGCTTTTGGAAATTCACCTCTAAGCTGGTTGTACATCCACTTGATTGAAAACTATTGAATTGTGTGAGTCCTTCTTCCTACATTCCCAGTTGATCCAGATAAGTTGTTGCTTTGAGGATCTTTTGTACCATTCAGTGTATGACAAAAACTTAGAAGTTCAATTAGTAATTCTACCTAGGATGTTTTCTAGCAGGGGTTTGCATTGCATAATGGATAGTCTTTTGATGCTTAATGTTATAACAAGGTACCTGATGGGTATCTCCCGTTTCGCAAAGTTCATAGTTTGCAAAATCTCTTGTTGTACACCCTCCCTGTAAAAAACACTAAGCTTTAATCACTGTTTGCCTCTAAATTAGGCACCTTAGAGAAATTGAGGAATACATCAAACAGAATTTTAACAAACTGCTTGGCTCCCCTGAAAACAGTAAAAGATCGTCCAACTCATTAGACTTAGATTGCTATTTGAAGACATGCTTATAAATTACAATTATATACAAGTTGAAGTTTCTGGAATCTGTTGAAGTCTTTTTATCTTGTCTAAACCTATATTGTGATTTTCTGTTGGTGTCCATGTGTGTTTGTATTGATGGGTATCTGAAGTAGTTAAACTGTTTAAACTTAGTAATTTCTTTGTATAAGTTTGGTGTAAATTTAAAGAACTTGGTATGAATAGTTAGTTAAATAAAGGAAAGTAGTTAGGTATCTGCAGTTGTTAAACTATTTAAAATATGTAGCATGCATACTTAATTTTTTTATATGCAGGAGAAGGGGAATTGGATCTGCTGCGGAACTAAACTTGGATTTGGCTTAGCATAAAGGCTATGACTAGGTAAAAAAAAATTATCTTCTGGCAACACATGCCAATACATGATTCTGATAACTTGCTTGTGATTTTTAGAATTAAAGTGTGCAGTAATTAATGTTTTTGTATTATATTGAAAGATCTAACACTAATGTTGGGCTTTCAGGAAGTCAAATGTTCTATCCAAGGATTTGATGGATTTACCTAGGTATTCCCAATAGTATATTGATGGTGTTGAATCTTTCTTAGATTTTGCTTACACTTATGGAGAACGTCAAGGCAAACAAATTCAGTGTCCATGTGATCATTGTGGTAATATTTGTTGGACGGAAAGAAATGTAGTGCATAATCATCTAATAGACCGTGGATTTGTTAAAAATTATAAAAGATGGATCAATCACGGGAAATGGGAAATCCAGTTGGATGTTGATGATCATATGGATGACCCATGTGATGATATTGATGGGTTGTTAAATGATCAATTTAGACATGTTGCACAAGCTGAAGAAGTTTATGAAGGTCCAAATGAAGATGCCAAGAAATTCTATAACTTAGTTGAAGAGGCTACCCAAGAACTATATCCTGGTTGTAAAGGATTCTCTAGATTATCATTCACAATCCGTTTATATTTGTTGAAGTGTCTACATGGATGGAGCAATGAATCATTCACTTCTCTTTTAGAGTTATTAAAAGAGGCCATGCCCGAATT
>QJPP01006272.1:0-16958 GCA_003996215.1 Jaltomata sinuosa
TATTATTATAAGCAAACTCGGCCAAGGCACAAACCAATCCAATGAACCTCCAAAGTCAAGTACACAAGCCCGAAGCATGTCCTCCAAGACCTGAATAGTCCTCTCGGACTGGCCATCTGTCTGAGGGTGGAAAGCGGTACTAAGCTGAACCTTCGTACCCAAATATCTCTGTATAGCTCTCTAGAATTGAGATATGAACTGCGTGCCACGATATGAAATGATAGAAGCTGGGACCCCATGCAACTGAACAATATCACGAATGTAGATCTGAGCCAACCTCTCAGCACCATAGGAAGTCTGAACAAGCAAGAAGTAGGCCGACTTAGTCAGCCGATCCACAATCATTCAAATGGAATCAAAACCCCGAGTAGTACGAGGCAAACCGATAACAAAGTCCATAATAATACCTTCCCATTTCCGCTCAGGAATGGGAAGTCGCTGCAATAAGCCACCCGGTCTCATGTGCTCGAACTTCACCTGTTGACAGTTCAAGCACCAGGATACAAACTCTACTACGTCCCGCTTCATACCATACCACCAGTAAAGCTGCCTCAAATCTCTATACATCTTTGCTGCGCCTGGATGAATAAAGTATCTAGAACAATGTGCCTCACAGAGTATCAACTAAATCAAATCACCAACCCTTGTCACACAAAATCAGCCGTCAATCCTCAGAATACCATCAGAACCCAAAGTAGCCTGGTTGGCCTCACCCTGAACTACCTGATCACGAAGGTCACACAAACTCTGATCCTTAAACTGTCGGCTCTAAATCTGATCAACTAGAGTAGAACGAACCTCAACACTAGCAAGAACTCTGTTGGGATCTGACAAGTCAATTCTAACCAATTGGTTATCCAAAGACTGGATGTCCAAGTCCAACGGTCACTCAAAAATTAAAAGTGAAGGTAGGCTGACCATACTCACCGCCTTCCGATTCAAGGCATCCGCTACCACGTTTGCCTTGCCCGGATGGTATAGAATAGTGAAATCATAGTCCTTCATTAGCTCAATCTATCTTCTCTACCTCGAGTTCAGCTTCCGCTGACTCGTAATGTACTAAAGACTATGGTGATCGGTGAATATCTCACAATGAACTCTATATAAGTAGTGCCTCCTGATCTTAAACGTGAGGACTACTACTGCCAAATCCAAGTCATGAGTGGGGTAGTTACGCTCATGAACCTTCAGCTATCTCGATGAATATGCTATCACTCGACCCTGCTGCTTCAACACACAACCAAGACTGGCCCCTAAAGCATAACAATACACAGAGAAACTCTGACCCTCAACCGGCAAAGTCAGAACTGGAGATGAAGTCAATAAGTCCTTAAGCCTCTAAAAGCTATCCTCGCACTGATTCGACCACTGGAATGGGACATCCTTCCTAGTCAGCATAGTCAAAGAGGCTGTTATGGAAGAAAATCCCTCAATGAACCATCTGTAGTACCCGACTAAACCAACAAAGCTACGAACCTTGGTAGGACTAGTAGGTCTAGGCCAATCACGAAAATCTTACCCGGATCAACTCTAATCCCATCATTAGACACCACGTGCCCTAGGAATGCAATTGACTCGAACCAAAACTCACATTTTGAGAACTTGGCATAAAGCTGACGATCTCTCAAAGTCTGAAGTACAGTACTCGGGTGCTGCTCATGCTCGTCCCTACTCCTCGAGTATATAAGAATGTCATCAATAAATACTATCACGAACATATCCAGATACGGGCTAAGCACCCTATGTATCAAATCCATAAAGGCTGCAAGGGTATTAGTCAACCCAAAAGACATCACCAGGAACTCATACTGGCCATAACGTGTCCTGAATGCTGTCTTAGGGATGTCCTCTGCCCTAATCCTCAACTGATGATAGCCGGACCTCAAATCAATCTTTGAAAACACGGCTGAACCCTGAAGCTGATCAAATAAGTTATCAATCCTTGGCATCGGATACCTATTCTTCACTATCACCTTATTCAGCTGTCGATAGTCAATACACATCTGTATCGACCCATCCTTCTTCTTCATGAAGAGAAAAGGAGCACCCCAAGGAGACACACTCGGTCTAATGACCCCTTAGCTAACAAATCCTGGAGCTGCTCCTTAAGTTCTCTCAACTCAGCAGGAGCCATACGGTAGGGACGAATAGAAATGGGCCTGGTGCCCGGTTCTAGCTCATTGGCAATATCAATATCTCTCTTAGGTAGAAGGCCTGGCAGGTCGGTAGAAAACACATCTAGGAAGTCTCTAACCACATGAATAGACTCAGGAGATGAAGGGTCAGCACTAGCATCTCAGACATATGCTAGATAAGATAAACACCCACGGGAAATCAACTTCCTAGCTCAAAGACAATAGATGATCCCAGATGGTGCATGGCTAACAGAACCCTGCCACATAACCGGGGATACACCGGGTACGACTATGGTAACGGTCTTGGCATAACAATCCAAAATCACACGGTGAGGGGCTAACCAGTCCATTCCTAATATCATATCAAAATCTAATATATCAAGGATCATCAGATCACCCCAAGTCTCCAAATTACAAATGGATATCACACAGGATCTCACAATCTGATCCACTACTAAAGAATCTCCTACTGGGGTCAAAATAAAAACAGGAACAAATAATGGCTCACTAGCCAACCCCAAACAAGGCAGAAAGTAGGCAGATACATATGAACAAGTGGATCTAGGATCAAATAAAGTCGTAGCAGGCTGATGGCATACAAAAATCATACCTGTAATCACAACATCTGAGGCCTCTGCCTCTGATCTCCCAGGGACCGCATATAATTGACGAAGACCTCCACCTGCCCGACCGCTATCCCTACTACCTGCTTTTCCATCCAGAGAACTACCTCTACCCAGACCACCACCCCCTCTAGCCAGAGGCTGAAATACTCGTAAAGGCTCGGCCAGTTGCCCTGTACCCTGCTGGGGGAAATCTCTAGCAAAATTACCAATCACACCACAAGTAAAATAAGCCCCTGATGACCTACTCTATCGGGATGAACCAGCAAAACCTGTATGGACACCATGACCTGATGCCCCAGAAGATGTACCCCTCGAAGAATGACCGTTATAGCCCTAATGGCTGCTCTGACCCTGCTCGAACTGGGTACTATCGGAAGTCTAAAGTGAAGCCTGAACTGATTGGCTGGACTGACCCTGGTGCTGTTGTGGGTGATAACACTGGCCCCACTGTCCTGAACCTCTACCACCATGCCTGGAACCACTGTAGCCACCCTGATGTCGGTTCCTCTTATCTCTGCCCCCTGATCATATCACTGTATGTCCTCCACAGTACGGGCATAGTCTATGATAGCCTGAAATGACCAACCACCGGCAACTAATATCTCAGCTGGCTGCCTAATCTCTAGCCTCAAACCCCATACAAATCTGCAAATCCTACCTGTCTCGGTGGGAATGATCATAGCCCCAAATGGTGCTAGCTGATGAAAATGGGTCTCATACCTTGCTTGTTTGGAAAGTTTAAACTAACATGTAGCTTCGAGATGAGACTAAGAGTATATTATATGCGAAGAAGGATGTGTTATGAGGTATTATAATCGCTCAATGTCATACGTTAAGTTTGTAAGTCAAGCAAGTTGCAAAATAAAAGTCGGCAAAAGTTACCGTAAGTTTTTTTAATAACTTTTCTGAACTTTGGGTCAAATGTCTTTGAGCTTTTCTCCCAATATATGAAGAGTTAGAGGTTCTATAACCTACCAAATCGAAGGTCTATGAGTTTAGTTTTCAACTCATAAAACCTCACGTCTAACCGATATTAGAGTAAAAAGTTATGACTATTTTACCGCGGACTGTCTGTGCTGAAACCGGGTCGCGAACTAGGTCGGGTCAAGATTAGAATATATATCCCTATTGACGTTTTAAGTTGTAAAAACACTCTAAAAACAGTTATGAAACAGGTATAAATATAGGAGAGGGTTACAAGACAGTTCTTGAGTGATCAAGGTGAGTTTTTGGTGATTTCTATCATTAAAGTTTGCCCCCGTTCCTAGAAACGTGATCTCTACGCGTGGCAATTGTTTTCCCCTTCGATAAACCACGTTTGGAGCTGGTTTCAGCAGATAGGATTTGGTATTTCTTGCTGGTTTTTCAAGCTTTACACTTGGTTTGCTAAGGTAACCATCTCGGGGATCTTTTATGATCATTTTTAAGAAGTTCTACGGACGTTTTGTCAAGTTATAATCCTATGGCAAATCTGCCGATTTAAGCTTAATTATAATCTGTTTTTAGGTGTGTATAAGCTGCGTATATATAGTGTTTGTGAAGCATAGGACGTAAGGAACAACTTTCTTTAAGGAACTATGGGCATTCGGACATTCGTTGGAAAGGTATGTTAAGGCTAAGCGTTGTCCTTCCTTTAAGCACGAACTTTAGAAAATTCCTAAATCGTCAAATGCGATATTTTACTATTCTAATGCTAGAAAGCCCTTTTGTGAAAGGCATTGGGATCGCATATGAAGTACTTTTGTGGTATTATTATGATGATATTCCACTCGTTCGGTTATATAGATATTCGACATCTATATGTCATTTTGTCGGCTTTCTTAACTATATGTCTATATGTAGGAGTTCTTGTTCTTCTTTGAGTGTTGTGATTTAAAATTATTGCAAAGGAACATTAAGAATTCACAATCAGCCCTCCTTCCTGGATAAAATGATTTTTGGAAAGCTTTAAAATAATAATTCGATTTTCAAAACTCTCAAATGTAACTCGTATGTTTAAACTACCAAAGATTCGATTTTTGAAACACCTTCTTTTACAAACTATTAGGGAAACATATATAAAGGCTAAGTGAAGCACCTTAAGCTCTTTATAAACATCCTCAGGTTTAATTTACCTTTCCAATGTCGAGTTAAGTGTTCAAATTTCTTCTAATATCACATAAAGTTCTACGAGGCATTTACATGTTATACGAAAGTAATTACGAGATTATGAGAATATGAGTACTAGCAGGCTAAGATTGGCAACATAATGATGATGACATACGTGCAATATGCATCCATGACATGAAATGCTATGCATCGGACTCTCGAGCTATAATCGGGAGGTATGGGGCTTATTGCCTATATTTATACGTATGAGACACAGATGGCCACGAGTTGGCAGATATGATCCCGATTAGCTACCGGAAGACACCACCATTGCTAGCACTTGGTTGTGTACGACATGCATTTGCATTTATATATATGTATTCACGGCATACGATTACGCAAACATACCATGCATATTTAATTTCTATAAGGTCAGATGTCAGCCATGGAGGCTATCAGAGTTTCAGTTTCAGGTGGTATCTCTAGTACTTTTTTTCAGCAGCTATTTATGATTCTACTCTCTACCTTATATACCAGTACATTTTTATTCGTACTGACATCCCATTTTCTGGGGATGCTGCATTTTGTTTCGTGCGTGCAGGTCTAGGTAGGGATTCTGATCGACCCCTCCGCTAGGATTCGGGGTTCAGCTTTGAGTTGGTAAGCTCCACCTCTTCCTGGGGATATCAGAGGGTGTTTACTTTTGTTGTAAAGTTTGGGTATAGTTGGGGCCTTGTCCCGACCTGTGCTTATGACACTCCTAGAGGCTATTGTGGACATGGTATTCCAGGTTTCTTTTTGCAGCTTCTAGTCTCCAGCCCCATAGGTTTGGCATGTATGTATATGTATGTATGTGTGTCTTCAGTTGCGGCCTCGTCGTCTAGCTAGTACTTTATTATTTTTGGCTTGTCTGTCTTTGTCTATATGACTTGTTGTCATTCAGGTTATGACCTTATCGGTCCAGGCTTGGTATTTCAGATATTATGCTGCCCGACGTTTTTTTGGGCCCACAGTTTAGTCAACTAGTATATTTTAGTGGCCAACTTGGTCAAATAAGGTACCGAGTGTCAGTCGCACCTCCCTTAGTTTGGGGCGTGACAATATCCAACTCTGTGAGTCTCTAGCAATTCCAGATGGTGCAGCATCTCCTCACATGTAGTAATAAAATCATGTGGGTCCTGACCCAACGTACCAGTAAATCTCGGGGGTGCCAATCACAAGAACCTACCCAAAGCCTTCTTCTCCCCATCTGTCATAGCTTGGCGAGGATCAAGAGGCTGTGCAAATGAACGGATCGGAACAACCTCGGCACGGGGAGCCGCAGTAGCAGGCTACGCTCCTGAACTCTGAACACCCAGGGCTACCCCCTGAGCGGGTGTCTGTGCTACCTCAGAAGGTCTCTCCCCAATCATACCCAACAGCTGAACAAGTAAGCCCCTAATATCTGAAGACTGAGCTGGGGCTGCAGCTGGCACAAAAACTGGTGCTGGAACTGGTGGCACCTGGGCTTTCCCCGGGCCCACATGTTGCTGCTCTGGAACAAACTCTGGGGCATCCACGACCCTTACCTCTACTCTTACGACCACCCCGGCCCCTACCTAGAGTCAGAGGTGCAGGGGAAAAAGGCTCTCCTCCGCCAGAAGCTGAAGATCTCGTACGAACCATCTGCGGAAGAGTGAACCAGAGTAAGTGATATTTGCAGAAACTTTCAAGGATACTACGCACGAGATAGAAACAAGAAAAGTCCATTTTTTCCTAAGATGTCACTATAGCCTCCCAAAGATTGAGAACGGACGTCTCCGCCCCAATCCGCCAGACTCTACTAGATATTGGCTCCTATACCGATGACACCGGTGAACCTATAGCTCTAATACCAAGCTATCACGACCCAATTTCTCGGTCATGATGGCACCTACAACCCCCAGTAGGCAAACCAATCCCCGTAGCCCAGAACGGTCAGTAATGGGCTACTATCTTAAAAGCTAAGCGGAAGAACAATTTAAATAAGCGGGAGCAAGTGTACAAGATGAAGAAAGTAGATAACAGGAATACTATAAATATAAAGAGGAAGCTAAACCAAACCCAAAACCTGGTATCATAGCGTATAAAAGACGGATCTACATAAGGAGTACAAGGGTCCAAAACAATATACACAAAGCTATCTCCGAGCAGAAATAAAGTACATAATTAAAGATAACTAAAAGCTAAGCTTCGGTCGCCAAGAGCTCACCTCTGTCCAGAATATCACCAAAATAGCAACTCGCACGAGTCTCCACGAGCTAACGGCGATGGCCCATACTAGGATTTTTTCCAAAAGATGCAGTGTGTAGGGTGAGCACCAAATGTGAAGCATAAGGTACCTAGTAGGTATCATAGGCCAACTTGGCACATATAAGATAAAAGAGTAATAACATACATAATAGAAATAAGCAGTCACGGAAATCAACAAAAAAGTACACAGGAACTAGCCCAGAGAAAAGAAAACAGAACAACATACAAGGCTAGCAAGTAGGATATATACACACAGGCACAAGTGAAAGTAAGAAACGACGCACCTGGGATCCTTGCAACAACAGTATATACGTAACAAGTTCTATAAATGGACGATATACCGGTAACCTCAAGTACAAGGAAAGAAAGAGGAGAATGGAGATAGGCATGCTCGAAAATTGGAATCAATAACCCAACTAGTCATACTAATCTCAAATCCAACAATTAACAACTCAACCGTATATAATATTATAAGAGTAACTGTAACAGAGGGATAACACCGCGATAAAGTAACAAGAGACTACCTACAGTCCCCTGGTCGCCCATACAGCTGTGAAACGCAAACAAGTGAAAACAAACCCTCTGGCCGCCCATACAATCGGAGCGTACACTCAACAAACAATAAGCAAGGGTGGAGCCTCAAACAATGAATGATATAATGCATGAAGATCTCAAGTTAAATGGCATTTCTGTATGTACCCCCTCCGGTGTCGATCGTGCCCAGCAGGTAGGTATCTCAGGTTAAATGGCATTTCTGTATGTACCCTCCCTCGACACACGCATACCTAAGCCCCAGGCTCAGATGGCAAGGTCTATGGAGGTCCCGGACCCCATACTAAAACTCAGTATCAAAACATGTCCTCCGAAAGCTAGTCCGGGTTCAAGATAGACACCCAGTCTTGAATATGCATACCCAGACCCTGTCCAGGACTAAAGTAGTGAAAGGATGTTTAAAAAACCCCTCCAAGGGTGCCTGGGCATAACTGGGTCTAAAACGGTAGAAACTCATCTCAGGTGCTCGATCTGACCGAGACTAAAAATCACCCACAAATCAGTGGAAAACTCAACTAGCACCCCATCCCTGCCGAGTCTAGAATTAATGAAAAAACTAGTGATAGAAAACGTAATATAACCTCCTCTTACCCCAAGAAGATTCTCAAATTAAATCAAACCATTTCCAATTCATTTCCATCGAAAATAGGCCCCCGGGGCCATGCAAAGTTTAGAAAAACAATACCAGTAGGACCAAAGCCAAAACCGTACTAAAATGCGGGTAAATCCTCTTTATATGCATGGAAATGATATGATCAAACACAAATAGCCGCCCAACAACTTACAATCAACCTATCATCCCTGCACAGGATCCAAAGCTACTCAGCAAGCATAACCAGCCTAGAAGGATATTTCTATGTCTGGGACTGGTGGACATTCCCAATAACCCACCTTCTATGTTTCAGAGTCAATAAGGCCTCATAGGACCACAAGGGTGAATAAAACGTATCAAGCAAGTACTACAAACATCGGGGGAAGGAAAATAGGTCAGACACGAATAAAGCGGTTAAGGTATGTGGTACCAACCTAATAACCGAACCCAAGGATGCCAGCTAGTACAATTTTATCCGATATATACTAAATCTAGGGATTTTAGATCGTAACCTTCCTGTCGTCTGATGACAACCTGCCTGAACAATAACGTCTAAGCCCAAATCGCTTCGAGAGATCTCGACTGACAATCAAACTGTCATAAACATAAATAATACGTTAAAACCAATCTAATGATACCCCTATTGCTACCATCGTAGCTGGGTCAAAATTGGGTCACCGACGGGCCCGCAGGGTCCACAACCCAAAACTGAAAATGGAAACTCACATTATGATCCCCAAGACCATAGGAGTACATGCCCAAAAAATCAAAGAGATTGGGCAACAAATTCGAGCTAAAACAACCCCTAAATTTAAGAAACCCAAAAATGGATTTAAGGGACAAAAACCCAGAAATAGACAAGAATTACCTACCAAAAACCTGGAATTTCAAGCCATGACAGAGAATTCTTCAACCCACGAACATGAAACAACTAAGAGGCAGATTCTACCATAAAAATCAAAGCTTGAAGTGAGCAACAATGGAGGAATTTAGAGAAAGAACAAGAGAATTCAAGTGAGGAAGAAAGCTTACCAATAATCGGAGAATCACTAATAGACGATGAACAAATGATTTCCCCAACTTTAGGATTGATATGGAGCAAGTTTCGGAGAGAGTTAGCTGTTTGGAGCTGGGAAATGTTGAGCAAAAAGATGGAAAAATGAAGAGAGAAGTTTATATACTGCCAGGGGTCCTTTATCGCGGTCGCGAAGGAACCCCTCGTATTTGCGGGGACCACACTGGCTAGACCATATCGATCGTGAAGGCTAGCCACGTGGTCGCGAGGAACAGAGAAGGAGGGACTTCATTGCGATCGGGACCGGCAATTACGCGATTGCAAAGAACACGGTGCTAGGAGCTTCATCACGGTCACGAAGGGTGAGTATCGCAGTCGCGTTTGAGGCTTGATGCCTGCACCTGCAATAAGGAAAAGTCTGCAACTTTCCAAAACTCGATGGGGCCTTCCGGGCATAATCAAAAACTGATATCCAGAAACCAATAGTGCTAATAGAGTGGAAATTATATTCCGAACTCAAAGGAATCGACGAAACTTCCATACAAAGTCATTTCAGAGAAATGTTGACCCAAGTCATCACTGACAAAAAGGAACCCAAAGGCTCAAAATGAGACTGGCACACCCGAAACACAAACCAACCACCTTCCCAATCCAAACTCAACATTCTAGAGCTGATGGAATCATCGGATTTCAAATCCGACACTCTAATCATCGAAAGTCACCCAAAGTTACACTTTCAACTCCAAATTGCCTGAAAATAGAGAAAACCACACAAAACCCACAGCGGAAGTTCTCAGTGCTCAACTAATGGTCCAACTAGACCAAACTCAATTCTACGGAGCTAACAGAACTATCAAAATTCAATTCTGAGCACGTTAGCTAAGAATGTTGACTAAAGTTAATGATATTCTAAGTTAAAGCTCTAAATTAGGAAAAAGGGCAAAACAACCAAAGGAACAACCAGGGAACCAAACAACTGGTCCCAGCAAGTCATAAATGACATGAGGCCGCTACATAAAGGCTCTAACAGTATAATAAATACGTAAATGCAAAGATAACCAGAAGGGTCACCACACTTTGGGTCCAATTCTTCTGAATTTCTTGCCTAACTGGGCTGCTGTTGCTGCTATATTTTATAGTCCTTTCGCCCATTTTCCTCTTTATGCTTTCTGGGTGTCTGCTGCTCGAACCTCAAGATCAGTCCATATGTACTCAAAAGGGGTTGACTTGAGAGATATTCAGTGTACCAGTCCAACATAATGCAAATGAGGGAGCAAATAGAGTACAAAATGGACTCGAATAACATCATATGCGTCAAAGAAAAAGTAAAAGGATTATCAAATAATTACGTAGAAGCTAAAAAAAAGAAATGAACTTAGCACAAACCAAGACAATTGTCTGTACATAGATTTTAAAAATCATGGAATATTAAATCAAATAAGCGCAGATGCCAAAATTTACACGTAGCTTTAGCTATTCTAGTTTAGAAAGTCAAACTATCTACCATTTTCTATATGTGATTACTCTTCTAACATACAAAGGCTTGCTCTCTGCAAATAAGAACCATCCCATATTTTTGAACAAATCACGTGACTTAGCTAGAACCTGGACACACATTATCATAGAGTTAAACATGGAAGATTACTAGACATCTTTGTGCATGAGAATGATCAAACTCACTGAGCCAAGGTTTAACATATTTCTAGGAGAAAAAAAGCATTTTCAAAACCAAAGATGAGATTGGTTAAAAAAAATACGGCTTTATACGAATAGTAATCCTACTGTTATGTTTTATGAAGAGGAGAAGGTCACAACCGATAGTTGGTAGAAGGTCACAGACGATAGTTGGTCAAAAGCACAAGATCTTTTTAAAGCAATACGAAAACAGATTTAGTGCTCGTCACTCCTCAAAACAAACACTAGTAACAGGAAAATAACTAGCTATCAGGTAGGCATGCTAAACCTCAACACACTTCATTTTAAAGATATTAACAGCAAGAAATTCTCATCATTGCATGCATCATCATTTTCGTCAAGGCAAATAGATCACTCATTTAACCCTTTGAGATAGCAAATTGTGTCAAACTCAATTCTTTTATTTTAACTGATATAATAAAACATGCTCATGAGAAATTTAATAGCAAACTAATTTACTCATGTATTTAACAAACATCTAGACCCATACTGTATTAGAGAAACACGGAAAGAAAAAGCAAACACCATTTTGAACCAAAATCAGGCTACGCCTAATTCACTGACCTTGAAACTAATTTCTCTTTAATGAATGACTTATTAGAGCAAGCATAGGCAACCACAAATACACATACGAGTTTCCAAATAAAGCATGGGACTTGATCTAATGAAAACAAGAGTGGCTAATTTTTAGGAGAACCTAACTGCATATAATCAGAAAAGACTCAAACTTTAATCGGTGAAAAACATGCTTTCACAAAGAGGATTATCAACCTAAGAATAAAACTCAATTTCATGAAGAAAAAGCAACTATGTTGATATTGTCTTTCAATATGCACCAACGTTAATAGATATCAGATAAAGGTCGACGCTTATTCACAAAATCCTTAGCTTACAGGAAGTTAGGGGGAGGTATGAAGGAGTAACACAACAAGGTATTCATATTTCATCCTTCAATGCCTATGGAGCATACCCTTTATCCTGATCAACTTAGTTCGATAGATCCAACCAATCATAAATGAGAATTGGAGCAAAAACACCTAAGCGAGAAATAAAGCCTTAATCCCTCGAGGGGGTCAGGTCAAGGAGACTCTATATGAGTATCATTAGAGACAACAGAGAGGTACAACTAAAGAACATCATAAAATGTTCTTCCTTTTCTCCATAATGCTCATAAGAACACCTCTTATTCTATATTCCCACAGTTACAACCAAGAAAGGAAAAATTCAGTCACTTCCTGACCATACAAAAGGAAATGGAAATAAACTATAGAATCACATATTTTTAGAATAGGAAATCAAAAGCAGAGAGGGGATTACCTTTTTTGGTGCAGGAACTAGAACAATGAGCTTCTTCAGAATCGTCTTACCACTGCCAAAATCGAACTTGATATTTTCTCATACTTAAAGCACAAATTTAGTGGGTATTTTTCTCTGAAAACTTTTGGTTTTCTGTGAGCTAGAGAATGACTCTCCGAAAGAACTCCAGAAACTCCAAAAGCCAGCCTCTTATCCCTTCACCAAACACCCGTATATATAGGGGGAAAACTAGGGTGAATTTGGAGGGGAAATTAGGGGCTAAATAGGGTAGAAAATTTAGGAAATTTGAAAATCGAAATCAAATCCACACTAGATGAGCCACGTATGTACTAATTAGTATGAATTTGAGTTGAATCAACCACGACTTTGGGGATAAGAACGTTGGAGGAGGCCAGTTGTCCTCTTCTAGTATCTTCGTGGTTCTTCAACCCTTCACAGACAGAGATTTAATGGGGTTTAGATAGGATTTAGGAGATTTGTCATCATTTGTTGCTATTGTTGTTCGTCGTTGGAGTTGCTGTTAGTGTTCCATCTGTTCTTCTGTGAAGAAGGAAACAAAGAATATGAAGTACAGAGGAGGCGTGTTGGTATACTATGCGCGTGAAGAGTACTTTGTGCATTCTTTTGTGGAAAAATAGACTCGTGATAGGAACGTGAGGTGAATATATTTGAGAGGAATGGAATATAGCGTGTGTTGTTTGTTGTGTATATATGATGAGAGAAAATAAAGGGAGTGGGCTCAGGTTTTAGGATAGAAATAGGGCTGGAGGGAATTATTTTTTTGGACCATTATTTGGCTAGGAGTAAAAAGGGTGAGGAGTGATTTAAGTTCTGGCCACATTTGCAAAAATATGGCGGAATTCAATTTAAGAAATGACCCAAATTGAAATGATTTAGTGAAATTCGATCATAATTGAAATAGATGAATTAGATCAAATTAATTAATTGAGCTTCTTTTATCGAAACAAAAATAAAATAATCATTCTTTAAAGCGTAATTGTTTCACTTAAAAATTAAGAGACTATTTATTCAATTCGTCTCCAATTTTGAAATAATTTCGAGAGAATAAAGCATGTGTTAAATCAAAGTACGATTTTTGCTTGAAAATGATTTTCAAAATAAATTTTCAAGTGAAAATTATATACCTCCATATAATTAAATATAAAATTTATATTCTCACTTAAAATGATCAAAGTTAGATTAATTTTAAAAACTTTTTACTTTTATGAGAGCGATTATTTCAAAATTATTTTAAATTGAAAAAATCTCAAAATTAATTTGTAATGTATAGGAAAAAAATTGGGTGTCAACAACTGCCCCTCCCCTTGGGTAGGATGGATGCAAGGAATCCTGGGCAAAGGGAATTGACGTTCCCAGTTTTATCAGACCATAAATTCATCGCTAAAGAGCGGTTGGTTCTAGCACGAATTTCAAAGAATTATGGTTGGATCCCGATATCGGGTTTCCTACATATCTCAGGTTACATGAGAATTCAGGCCACTTGTAGTTCATAGTGCTTGATTTTATGCACGATTTTTAAAAAAATCAAAAGCTA
This sequence comes from Jaltomata sinuosa, assembly GCA_003996215.1. Lineage (NCBI taxonomy): Eukaryota > Viridiplantae > Streptophyta > Magnoliopsida > Solanales > Solanaceae > Jaltomata > Jaltomata sinuosa. The sequence goes on from QJPP01006272.1 coordinate 13,847, forward strand.
TTCCGGCTTTGGATTAAGGAGAGACCGGAAAGCTGGGGAGTAAGAGGATTGGGGGGAGTTTGGAATGCAGCCGAGTTTTCAACATAGATCCCGCCTAAATATATCAAGACTCAAGGAATCAAGCTGCTTATAGTTTGACTCAATAGGTGGAAAAGGTAATCTTTATGTTAAGATAATCTTTGGCTCGAGATGAGTGACAAATAATTGAGTTATGGAAAAGAGGCTTGCAATCTCTTAACCATGAATGTGGTGCACTTCACACTTATAGGTAAGATTTTACCTGGACATAGTTTCCAAAACTCGAGGTGTATTGTCACTCGGATTTGAAGAGAAGGAATATTGCTTCTAGTGTGAGTTCAGAAAGTACTCTGGATGCAAAACTAAGACCCAATGATAGGAAATACCCACATGCCTTTTGATAGGGGTGTGGTTTGATGGCGGTGGTAGTCGTTCCTCATCTCGTGTCCAAAGAGTTTGATATTCCTCTTCGGACTATGTCCCAGTTTGCTGCTATGAAAAAGATCCATGTCGTGATGTGTCCTCTTTGGCATAGTCCGCACCTGTGGTTTCGTTTTGAAAATTTCATCCTTCTTGGATGCTCTAAACAACATCTCAAAAACAAATTGTTAGTGATAACATAATTCCATTTGGAGAGATAGTTTCTTTGTCAAACCTTATCCTTAGGTTACGTAAGAATCCCGTGTTCTGACGTCCTTTTGACGTGTTTTGAACCTGTTATTCTTGTTTGAGCCTTTCATCCTCTCGGATGCTCTTGGTAATATTTTGAAACAAGATTGTTAGTAGTAACATAATTCCATTTGGAGGGATAACTCTTTTCCCATACCTCATCCTTGGATTATGTCAAAGTCCCATGTTACGACGTCTTTTTGACGTGATCTGCACCTGTTGTTCTTGGTTCGAGATTTTCATCCTCTCCGATTCTCTCGACAATATTTTAAAATAACATTGTTAGTAGTAAAGTGGCTCAATAAGGAGAGATAGCTTTCGTACCTCAGTTTCAAATATGTTCATTTCTGAAGAAGATGCCATCCTTTCTTGTCTATTGTCTTAGGAAAAAATGACTTCCGCGACATATAGACATGATAGCCTTTGTAGCCATCAGATAGGATTGCCTTTGTGGCGGTTGGACGTGATGATCTTTGAATGTGATGACCTTCTTGGTCGTCTGAATATGATGGTCTTCATAACCGCTTGTAATAGTCTCTGATATGATAGCCCTCTCAGCCATCGGTGATAATCTTTACTTATGGCTTCGGTTAAGTCTCGCGCATGTTCTGTAACGACACGACTTATAGATATCCCTTGAATTGTGAACCTCAGGTTATCTTGCACATCATCCAAGTTTGGATAGAGATGACTTATTGATGTTCCTTGAATTGCCAGCTTTCGAGTAATCTTGCACATCATCCGACTTTGGATAGAGGCGGCTTATAGATATCCTTCGAGTTGCTAGTTTTTTGGGTAATCCTGCACTTTTATCTGGTTTTAGATGTATCATGACTTAAAAATTTTCATTGATTTATTAACTTTTGGGTAGTCCTACAAATAATCAACTTGGATATGATGCGGATTATATATAACCCTCGAACTTATCAAATTTGGGTAGTCTTGCACATTTATCCAATTTAAGATATTGTTGCGACTTATGAATTACCCTTGAACTACAAACTTTTAATTGCCCTTGCACACTATCTGATTTTAGATATCATTGTGTCTTACAGATAACTCTTGGGCCGTACAATCTTGGGCAATCTTGCACACTATCTAGTTTTAGACATAGTTATGGCTTACATACAACCTTCGGTTCGTCAACTTCTAGGAAACCTAGTTCATCGTCCAATTTCAGATGATGACTTACAGACCTCTTTCAGGATTATGCTTTCCTTATCCCGAATGGTAGGTGTCATTTGATCTTCAGGGTAGAAAAGTACTTTGCTACATGATCAAATATAAATGCCTCTTCTGATGCACGAATATCCTCGATGTTAGACTCCATCGCCTCTGTGTGGAAATAAAGATGCGAGTGAACAAATATCCTCAATGTCAAACTCCACTGTCACTACACGATATCAGATATAAATGTTCCTAATGCCTGCCTCTGTCATCTCTGCAGTAATAAGGATGCAAATGCACAAATATCCTCAACGCTAGGCTCCACCATCTCTATGCGATATTGAATATAAGTATTCCCAATGCCAGAGTTTGTCATCTCTGCAGTAATAAGGATGCAAATGCACAAATATTCAGACTCCACCATCTCTATGCAATATCGGATATAAGTGTTCCGAATGCCAGAGTTTGTCGCCTCTGCATGGTATGAATATACATGTGCAAATATACTCAACGTCATACTCCATCGTCTCAAAGCAATATTGGATATGAATGATTTTGGGTCGATCCTACGCACCAAGTACGACCTAGGGATGCCTCTGAATATCATCCTCTTAAATTCAGCCAGTAGAAGGAAATAATCTTTGCAGCAAATGTGTATATATGGTATTTGATGATGATGGTACTCGCGATATGGTCCTTGTGAATGGTCCTCGTGACATGGTCCTCTCGACATGGTCCTCTTGACATGATCCTCGTGACATGCTCCTTGCAATATGATACCTGTGATATAATGCAACGCTATACAATGCAACACGATATAATATGATGCAATGTGATATGACATAATGTGACGCGATATAATGAAATGCCATGTAATGCAGTATGACGCAATGCGATACAATACAGTATGATGCAATACAATGCAATGCAGTATGAATTCATAATGTAATGCAGTGTAGCATTGTATGGTGCAATGGCCTATAGGGCTGTTATAAAAAGCATCACCTCCACCTTTGTTGACGCATCGACTTCTACTTTTGTACCTGTTCTAAAGGTAAACAATTAGCAACAATAGTATAATTTTTACTAGCGACCACAATCAAGTTTGAGAAAACTTTTATAGACAGCATTCATGAAGCTAATCAAAATAATTTTGTTTGCAAGTATCATCCTTTTATCGAGGCAGATAGACAAACAAGAGGTTATTTCGAATGTGAATAAAATGGGTTGTAATGACCCTTTCGGTCATTTACATGTT
>QJPP01006273.1:0-12093 GCA_003996215.1 Jaltomata sinuosa
AATGCCCAGACCCTGTCCAGGACTAGAGTAGTAGGAAAATGTCTCAAAAACCCCTCCAAGGGTGCCCGGGCATAACCGGGTCTAAACAGTAAAAAGTCATCTCAGGTGCTCGGTTCGACCGAGGCTAAAAATCATCTCAAGTAGCAAGAAAACTCAACTAGCACTCCAGCCCTGCCGAGTCTAGCGTAGTAGTAAAACTGGTGTTTTAAAACATAATTTTACTTTCTTTTACCCAAGAATACTACCAAGTCAAATCAACCATTTCCAAATCATTTCCATCAAAAACGGCCCCCCCGGGCCATGCAAGGTTTAGAAAACAGTGCCAGTAGGCCCGAAGCCAAAAACACAGTAAAACATGGATAAAACCCCTTTATATGCATGGAAATGGTATGATCACACACAATAGCTGCCCCGCAGCTCACAATCAACCTATCGACCCTACACAGACCCACAGCTACTCAGCAAGCATAACTAGCCTAGAAGGATAATTCTATGCCCGGGACTCGCGGACATTCCCAAAATCCCACCTTATATGTTCCAGAGTCAACAAGATCTCACAGGACCACAAGGGTAAATAAAATATATCGGCAAATACTACAAACAACGGAGGAACAAAAGTAGGCGTACATGAATAAAGCGGTCAAGGTCTGTGGTACCAACCTAATAAACCAACCCAAGGATGCCCATTAATACAATTTTATTTTATATATACGGAGTCTAGGGAAAATAAACCGTAACCTACATGTCGTCCGGTGACAAGCTGCTAGAACAACGATGTCCAAGATCGAACCACTCCGAGAAAATTCAAAACTAAATCGGAATCGGATTTGGGCTTGAATAACTTGACGTAGATAATCGATTTTCTTTTCGAAATTAAACATAACATCAAAATATAATTTCTCTACCAAACCCCTCTAATGTTCTATATATATCCAACATAGCGAAGGTGGACTACTTTTACATATAGGTATATATATAACACATGCAGTAGGTAAATAAATTAATTACTATATAATAAATTAGAAATTAGCACTATGAAATGATTATGTGATGCCACCTTTCAACTTACTATTTGTTGTGTTAGCCCTCCACTTCCACGTGGAAGTGGGGGTGGCAACCAATTCGCTCCGTTAGGTATATACTCGGGTATTGCATAAATTCGTGGTAAAATAAATATAACTTTCTAAATATACCACAACTATTAGAAAATTATTTCGAATAAAACCTACTATATTATAATAATAATCTTTAACATAACTAAATTTACTATCTTCGTTAAAATATTACAATGTATAAAAATATTATAAAATAAATACATATACAATTATAACGTATCAAAAATATTTTCCATAAACCTTTAAAATATTTTGAAAAGACAATAATAATATAATTTTTACCAAATTCAACTTTTAAATAAAATATTTTCAAATACACGCACGATGCTAATAAAATTCTTAAGCTTAGGCTCGTAATTCACCAACGCACGATTTTGATACTCAAGAATTTTCTCGGGATCCTCCCTTATGTTTTATCACTGTTTCGGGACTGAAATGGCGTTTTAAAACGTGAAGTTAAGGCTTAAATCGAGTTTAACCCGACCCGGTTTGCGACCCGGTTCGTAACCCATTTTCTGCCAGACAGTCCGCGGTAAAACAGTCATAACTTTTTACTCCGAGATCAGTTGCACGTGAGGTTTTGTGCGTTGGAAACTAGACTCGTAGACCTTCGATTTGGTATTTCGGGGGACTTCTAACTCTATATATATTGGGATAAAAGCCCAAAGCCATTTTACCCAAAGTTCAGGAAATTTGTTAAAGAACTTACGATAACTTTTGTCGATTTGCTTGACTTCAAAACTTATATGTGAAAATGACCGGAAGGGTCATTACAACAAGTCTCTATTGTTGTTCATCGGATGATGATGTATTCTTTTGTTTGTAGACATACGAATAGAAATTATGATCATGCTATTTGTAAGATGATAATTGAAGGATTCACTGGCCAATTAAGAGGTTGGTGGGATAATTTTCTATCCGAAGAAGTTAAAAATGCTATAACTACTGCCACAAAGAGTGATAAAATGGTAGAAACTGGAATTAATGATGAAGGAAAACCAGTCGAAAGGGTAATAGAAACTACCCGAGAAGATGCTGTTTATACACTCATTCTCACTATTCTGGAACATTTCAATGGTAGATTTACCTCCCAGAATGAAACTCTTAGAACTCTCTTAAATGGTCTACGATGCAGACATTTGGGAGAATTCAGATGGTATAAAGACACCTTCCTAAGTAGAGTCATGGATCTTCCCGACAGCAACTCTACTCATTGGAAATCGAAGTTTATAGATGGATTTCTCCCTTTATTTGCAGAGCGAGTTAAACGAGCTCTCAGAGGTAACCACACCGAAATCCGCTATCAACTCTATACTTATGGGAAGCTTGTGGGTACTTGCACCCAAGAGGGATTAAATCTTTGCAACGAGGTAAAGTTATCTCAATAAATTAAGGATGATAAGAAAAAAGCGAAGTCACAATTAGGAGACTTTTGTGAACAGTTCGCTATGCCCGGTCTATCTAATAGCAAAGAACATAGGACGCACAGGAGTCATAAAGAACATAATACTTCTGAAAGGCCTCATAGGTGACGTTGTCACTCCCGACGAAGTAAAGAAAAACGTGAAGCAAAGAAAGCTCACCGCAAGTCTACCAGGTTTGCAAAGAATTTCTCAAAAAGAGATCTCAAGAACATTAAATGTTATAATTGTGGACAATATGGACATATTGCTCCAAATTGTAAGCTTGAAAAGCTTAAATCTTTGAACCTTGACCAAAATATTCATAATAAGGTTTATGGTTTGCTATACACTTCAGGTTCTGAATCAGATTATGAGTCTTATTCCGACACCGAATCAGGTTCCGAAAGTGAAGTTAAACTTCTTGATTTTTCTGATAATGAAAATCTTATGCCTACTAATTGTACTAATTGTGTAGGTGATCATTGCAGATGCAAAACTAACGAGTTTTATAAACTCCAGTCACAATTTGAAGATATTAATATTAAAACTATTTCATCTGATAATGTGATCGATCTATTAAAAGAAATTTCTGATGAAAATATTCGGAAATAAAATCCTAAATATGGCGACTAGCTCCAGTTCTTCAAAATCTTCTGAAAAATCTAAAAATGATTTTGATCTTAAAGATCTAGAACCATATTCTATAAAGGAAGTTTATAACCGACTTGAAAAGAAAAATGATGTCATTATTCGTGACACCTCTTTAGATCATTTAAAATATGAGGTTGAAAATCTTAAAAATGAGATTAAATCTCTTAAACAAAATCAAATGATTCATAATCACAGGATTTCTCAGCTTGAGAATGATGATTCTATATCCAGCCCTCCTGCTGATAGAGGGAAAGGTAAGGTTGATGACATTATTGATACTTCTAAACAAAATTCTTTTCTAGGAATGATGCAGATTGTAACTGCACATAGATGGTATATTAACTGCACCATCTTACTTAAAAACGAATTTAAAGTTACTGGCACTGCAATGATTGATAGTGGAGCAGATGTTAGTTGTATACAAGAAGGATTGATACCTTCAAGATTTTTTGAAAAAACTACTCATATTGTAAAATCAGCATCTGGACACGCTTTAAAAATAGAATATAAACTGTCCAATACTCATATTTGCAAAGATAAAACTTGCATCCCTCATTTCTTTTTCTTGGTAAAAGGTAAAATGAGTCCTCCAATTATACTTGGAACACCTTTCTTAAATGCTATTTACCCCTTTTCAAAAATTGATCAAAAGGTTTTTACAGCTAATTACAAAGGTAGGGAAATATCTTTCCCTTTTATCACAGAGCCTTTGACACGAGATATTAATACTCTTATAGACATGAAGCAAAGACATATGGACTCCTTACAAATGGAGATATACAGTATGAATGTCTTTGATACTTTGAAATCTACCAAAGTACAGGAAAAGATCAAATTGATCTCTGAGAAGTTGGCCGTCGATATTTGTGCCGATCACCCAAGTGCTTTTTGGAATAGAAAGAAGCACATTGTGACTCTTCCATATGAAGAAAACTTCTCTGAAGATAATATTCCCACTAAATCTCACCCCTGTCAAATGATTGCAGAATTAGTGGAGTTTTGCAAAAAAGAGATTGATAATCTTCTTCAAAAGGGTTTAATAAAACCATCCAAGTCTCTTTGGACCTGCACAACATTTTATGTCAACAAAGCAGCTGAAAAGGAACGTGGTGTTCCTAGATTGGTTATCAATTATAAACCTTTAAACAAGTTTTTAAAATGGATTAGGTATCCTATTCCAAACAAAAAAGATCTTTTATCCAGATTATATGATGCCAATATATTTTCAAAATTTGATTTAAAATCAGGATATTGGCAAATACAAATCTTTAAAGAGCATACCTACAGAACTGCTTTTAACGTTTCATTTGGTCAATGCGAATGGAATGTTATGCCTTTTGGACTGAAGAATGCTCCTTCAGAATTTCAAAAAATTATGAATGATATTTTTAATCCTTATTTGGATTTCATCATAGTCTATATTGATGACATTTTAGTTTACTCAAAAACTTTTGAAATGCATATCAAGCATCTTGATATTTTCAAAAAAATTGTTATACAAAATGGTTTGGTTATTTCTAAACCAAAAATGAGCCTGTTTTAAACAGAGGTTCGATTTTTAGGACATAATATTTGTCAGGGAAAGATTACTCCCATTCAAAGAGCGATTGATTTTGCTTCAAAATTTCCTGATATTATAATTGATAGGACTATGCTCCAAAGATTTCTGGGAAGCTTAAATTATATTTCCCCCTTTTATAAAAATCTTTCTAGAGATTTATCACCTCTTTATGAAAGACTAAAAAAGAATCATAAATCCCCTTGGACTGATAGTCTTACTAATCTTGTTAAAAATGTTAAACAACATGTTAAATCTTTGCCTTGTTTAACTCTTGCTAACCCTGTTTGGCAGAAAATTATAGAGACTGACGCATCCAATATTGGATATGGCGGAATCCTTAAACATATTAATCCTCATGACAAGTGTGAATATCTTATACGATTTCATTCAGGAAAATGGACTGAAGCCCAGAGAAAATATGCTACTGTGGCCCATGAAATGTTATGCATTGTCAAGTGTGTTTTAAAATTCCAGGATGATCTATATAACCAAAAATTCTTGATTAAAATAGATGCCCAGTCAGTTAAATATATGTTTAACAAAGACTTTAAACATGATGCCTCTAAGATTATTTTTGCAAGGTGGCAGGCGCAATTAGCTCCTTTCGACTTTGAAATTCATTATAAAAAGGGAATTGACAATTCTCTTCCTGACTTCCTATCTAGGAAATATCTCAATAATTAATTATGAATTACTTCTCAGCTTTCTTTGATAAGAGAACTTTGATCACCATTCTAAAGGTGGTTAATATCGGGCACGATATTCAGGAGATTATTCTTAACAAAATTATTGAAAATATTATTCAGGAAGAATTATCTATTCATTCCTATAATAAAGAAAATATTCATTTTGATATTTATGATATTTATGACTTATATTTTGATCATTATTAGGTATGGAAGGAAAGGACCCACCCTGGTCCGTTATAAGGCGCCGCGGCAGAGTAAACGGAAGAGGAAGGGGAAGATCAGCCCCTCAAAGGAGATATACTCAAGGATCATCATATGGATCCTCAGCCTCACGAACTCAAAGATCATCCTATGGATCTGATTCAAACTTTCCAGTTCTCAGATTAGGGAACAAGAGTTTAATAAACTCAAAAATTGGAGAAGCCTCATCCTCTAATACGGTAAAATTGGATGATATTCCAAAAGACAGTTCATTATATGAACAATTACAGGCTTATATGTCTCAAAAACAAAGTGATACTTTTGCTGCTGCAGTCACTAAAGAAGACAAAAATGATATCCAGTTCTTCGAAAAGATTGAAAGAAAAGAAATGATATTTCTTATTGAAAACTCTGAGATTCAGAGGAAAAATGAACCTTGGAAGATTCTCCAAAGGTATTTACTAAATGGTTTATATTACTCGGGTGAGTCATACAAAACCCGATCTTATTATGAAAATATTCTAATAGAAACAGGAAGTGCTGAAATTCAGCATTTCAATGGAGAAAACTGTTATAATTTTTCAAAAATTATAATCAAACAGATTATATCTGTTGAAGAATGGGGTATTTCCACCATGAAAGAAAGGCAGATCAGCCTAAATGAGACTCGTGTGAGTTTTTCTTATTGGGATTATATCCAGGCGTTCCATCGAGTATTATATTACAACAATGACCGTCACAAGCACACATGGTTTGTGAAAATGTGTTCTAAATTATTCAATGAAACCATTCCAAATTGGTTCTTAAATTTGTGGTCATACCACGGTCCAACCGTAAAAATTTTACCAGATCCATTTCTTCGATTATATCAAGAATGGACAAAATGTTCGCCGTTTTTAACAGAGCTGTATCATGCAGATCATATCTTCTATCATGCAGATCATATCTGCTACCTAGTAAGCAGAATATACACACCATAGGCACAGGTGAAAGTAAGAAATAACGCACTTGGGGTCCTTGCAATAACAGTGTATACAAAATAAGTTTACGAAATGGATGGTATACCGGTAACCTCAAGTGTAAGAAGAAGAGAGAAAGAGTAATAATAGGCATGCTCAGAGACATGAATCAAGCCCAACTAATCATATCAATCTCACACTCAGCAACTAACAGTCTAGCAGTAACCAATTTAATAATTAACCGTAACAGGGAATAATTCTACAAGTAAATAAAAAGAGTCTACCTATAGTCCCTCGGCCGCCCATACAACCGAGGAACACAAACAAGTGAAAACAAACCCTCCGGCATCCCATACTACCGGAGCGTACAATCAGCAAACAACAAACAAGGGTGGAACCTCGAACCATGAATGATATGATGCATGAAGATCTCAAGTGCCATGGTATCTCTGTTGTACCTCCTCCGACGCCGATCCGGCCCAGCAGGTAGGTTCCATGGAAGGACACTGCCCGTATACCTCTACTCCACCGTATACCCCTCCTCCGGCACACGCAGCCCGTAGCCCCTGGCCCGGATGGCAAGGTCCATGGAGGTCCCAGACCCCATACTAAAACTCAGTATCAGAAACATGTCGTCCGAAGCAAGTCCGGTTCAGGATGAGACCCAGTCTCGAATATGCAATGCCCAGACCCTGTCCAGGACTAAAGTAGTAGGAAAATTCTCAAAAACCCCTCCAAGGGTGCCCGGGCATACTGGGTCTAAACAGTAAAAAGTAATATCAGGTGCTCGGTCCGACCGAGGCTAAAATCCTCTCAAGTAGCAAGAAAAACTCAACTAGCACCCCGGCCCTGCCGAGTCTAGCGATAATCATAAAACTGATGATTTTAAACATAATTTTACTTTCTTGCCCAAAAATATCCACAAGTTAAATCAAACCATTTCCAAATTATTTCCATCAAAAAGGCCCCTCGGGCCATGCAAGGTTTAGAAAATATTGTCAGTGGGCCCGAAGCCAAAACCACAGTAAAACATGGATAAAACCTCTTTATATGTATGGAAATGGTATGATCACACACAATAGCTGCCCCGCAGCTCACAATCAACCTATCGACCCTGCACAGGCCCACAGCTACTAAGCAAGCATAACCAGCCTAGAAGGATAATTCTATGCCCAGGACTCGCGGACATTCCCAAAATCCCACCTTCTATGTTTCAGAGTCAACAAGGCCTCACAGGACCACAAGGGTAAATAAAAATTATCGGCAAATACTACAAACAACGGAGGAACAAAAGTAGGCGGACATGAATAAAGCAGTCAAGGTCTGTGGTACCAACCTAATAAACCAACCCAAGGATGCCCATTAATACAATTTTATTTTATATATACGGAGTCTAGGGAAAATAAACCGTAACCTACCTGTCATCCGGTGACAAGCTGCTAGAACAACGATGTCCAAGCTCGAACCACTCCGAGAAAATCCAAAACTAAATCGGAATCGGATTTGGGCTTGAATAATTTGACGTAGATAATTGATTTCTTTTTGATAATTAACAATTTTGCGTCAGCAATTCTGTTCATACGAACTCCTCATTTAATCATTTCAACATACAGAAGTATGTAATTGCTCACAAGCTTACTCCTTCTACTGGAAGCTATCAATTAAAGCTATCAATTAAAAGCTATCAATTAAAGTACCTTTCAATTGCATTGCATATGCCACTCAATTTAGCTAATATGCTAATGAGTGGATATGTGGCAGCATCCTATTTTGTTAGCAAATGAGTTGTCCAACCCCTCCACTCCCACGTGGAGTGGAGGTGGCACTATTGAAAGGTACCTTTATCCCGTTATATATATTCGGGTATTGCATAAATTCGTGGTAAAATAAATATAGCTTTTTAAATATACCATAATTACTAGAAAATTATTTCGAATAAAACCTACTATATTATAATAATAAATTTCAACATAACTAAATTTACTATCTCCGTTAAAATACTACAATGTATAAAAACCTTATAAAATAAATACATATACAATTATAATGTAACAAAATATTTTCCATAAACCTTTAAAATATTTTGAAAAGGCAATAATAATATAGTTTTTATCAAATTCAACTTTTAAATAAAATATTTTCAAATACACGCACGATGCTAATAAAATTCTTAAGTTTAGGCTCGTAATTCGCCAACGCACGATTTTGATACTCAAGAATTCTCTCGGGATCCTCCCTTATGTTTTATTACTGTTTTGGAACTGAAATGGCATTTTAAAACGTGAAGTCGAGGCTTAAATCGAGTTTGACCCGACCCGGTTCGCGACCCGGTTCGCAACCCTTTTCTGCCAGACAGTCCGCGGTAAAACAGTCATAACTTTTTACTCCGAGATCAGTTGGACGTGAGGTTTTGTGCGTTGGAAACTAGACTCGTAGACCTTCGATTTGGTATTTCGGGGGACTTCTAACTCTTTATATATTGGGAGAAAAGCCCTGAGACATTTGACCCAAAGTTCAGAAAATTTGTTAAAGATCTTACGATATCTTTTGTCGATTTGCTTGACTTCAAAACTTATACGTGGAAATGACCGGAAGGGTCATTACATCATCCACTACTAAAAAGGGCTTTCGTCCTCGAAAGTCAAGGTCAAGGGGGTACCTGAAGGCTCAAACAGCTGCGGATACTGGGCCCGCATATCTCTCTCGGTCTCCCAGGTAGCCTCCTCGACTGGACGGTGCCTCCACTGAACCTTAACAACCGGGATCTCTCGAGACCTCAATCTCCTGACATCTCTGGCCAAAATAGCTTGTCGGCTCCTCAACAAAGGCTAAACCCTCATCCAACTGAACTGAATCCCACTGCAACACATGAGACTCATCTGGGACATACCTACGCAACATCGAAACATGAAATACAGGATGTATAGCTGAAAACATCGGAGGTAAGGCTAACTGATAGGCAACGCTACCAACCCTCTGAAGAATCTCAAATGGCCCAATGTGCCTGGGGCTGAGCTTGCCCCGTCTACCAAATCTCATCACGCCCTTCATGGGCGATACACGGAGAAACACCAAGTCACCGACACTAAACTCCAAGGCACGAAGCCTACGATCAGCATAACTCTTCTGCCTGCACTGAGCTGCCCGAAGTCTATCCTGAATCACCCGGACTCGGTCTAAGGAATCTCGAAGCAAATCTGTGCTTTGTGGCCCAGCACTAAAATCGTCAAACCAACCTACCGGTGATCTGCAATGCCTGCCATACAATGCCTCAAAAGGTGCCATGCCAATACTCGAATGGAAGCTGTTATTATAAGCAAACTCCGCCAAGGGAACAAACTGATCCCAAGAACCTCCAAAGTCAAGAACACAGGCTCGAAGCATGTCCTCCAAAATCTGAATGGTCCTCTCGGACTGGCCATCTGTCTGAGGGTGGAAAGCGGTACTAAGATGAACCTCTGTACCCAAATCTCACTGAATAGCCCTCCACAACTGAGATGTGAACTGAGTGTCGCGATCTGAAACAATAGAAGCTGGGACCCCATGCAACCGAACGATCTCACGAAGGTAGATCTGAGCTAACCTCTATGTGCCATAAGAAGTCTGAACCGACAAGAAATGTGCCGACTTAGTCAGCCTATCAACAATCACCCATATGGAATCAAACCCATGAGAAGTATGAGGCAAACCAACAACGAAGTCCATAGTAATCCCTTCCCACTTCCACTCAGGAATGGGAAGTCGCTGCATCAAACCACCAGGTCTCATGTGCTCGAACTTAACCTGCTGATAGTTCAAGCACCGAGATACAAACTCCGCTATATCCCGCTTCATACCACTCCACCAGTAAAGCTGTCTCAAGTCTCTATACATCTTTGCTGTGCCAGGGTGAATGGAGTATCTAGTACAATGTGACTCATGAAGTATCAACCGAATCAAATCACTAATCCTCGGAACACAAAGGCGGCTATCAAACCTCAGAACCCCATCTGAATCTAGAGTAGCCCGACTGGTCTCACCCTGAAGAACCCGATCACGAAGGTCACACAACTGCTGATCCTCAAACTGACGACTCTGAATCTGATCAATCAAAGTAGAACGAACCTCAACACTGGCGAGAACTCTGCTAGGATCCGACAAGTCAAGCCTAACCAAACGGTTAGCCAAGGACTGGATGTCCAAGGCCAACGGTCGCTCTGAAACTGAGAGAGAAGCTAGGCTACCCATACTCACTGCCTTCCGGCTCAAGGCATCCGCTACCACGTTTGCCTTGCCCGGATGATACAGAATAGTGAAGTCATAGTCCTTCAGTAACTCGACCCATCTCCTCTGTCTCGAGTTCAACTCCCGCTGACTCGTGATATACTAAAGACTACGGTGATCGGTGAAGATATCACAGTGAACTCCATATAAATAATGCCTCCAGATCTTGAACGCGAAAACTACCACTGCCAACTCTAAGTCATGAGTGGGGTAGTTGCGCTCGTGAACCTTCAGCTGCCTCGACGCATATGTTATTACTCGACCCTACTGCATCAACACACAACCAAGACCAACCCCAGAAGCATCACAATACACGGAGAAGCTCTGACCCTCAACCGGCAAAGTCAAAACTTGAGCTGAAGTCAATAAGGCCTTAAGCCTCTGGAAGCTATCCTCACACTGATCCGACCACTGAAATGGGATGTCCTTCCTAGTCAGCATGGTCAAGGGTGCTGCTATGGAAGAAAATCCCTCAACGAACCGTCTGTAGTAACCTGCTAACCCAATAAAGCTGCGAACCTCAGTAACAGTAGTAGGTCTAGGCCACTCACAAACTGCTGAAATGTTTCCCGGATCAACCCTAATCTCATCCTTAGACACCACGTGCCCTAGGAATGCAACTGACTCAAGCCAAAACTCACACTTTGAGAACTTGGCATAAAGCCGATGATCTCTCAAAGCCTGGAGTATAATCCTCAAGTGTTGCTCATGCTCATCTCTACGACGCGAGTATACCAAGATGTCATCTATAAAAACTATCACAAATGAGTCCAAATACGGGCCAAGGACCATGTGCATCAAGTTCATAAAGGCTGCGGGGGCATTAGTCAACCCAAAAGTTATCACCAGGAACTCATAATGGCCATAACGTGTCCTGAATGCTGTCTTAGGGATGTCCTCCGCCCTAATCCTCAGTTGATGGTAGCAGGGCCTCAAATAAATCTTCGAAAACACGACTGAACCCTGAAGCTGGTCAAACAAATCATCAATCCTCGGCATCGGATACCTATTCTTCACTGTCACCCTATTCAGCTGCCGATAATCAATACACATGCGCATCGACCCATCCTTCTTCTTCAAGAAGAGAACAGGAGCACCCCACGGTGACACACTAGGTCTAATAAACCCCTTAGCTAACAGATCCTGGAGTTGCTCCTTAAGCTCCCTCAACTCAGCAGGAGCCATACGGTAAGGAGGAATAGAAATGGGCCTAGTACCCGGCTCCAACTCAATAGCAAAATCAATATCTCT